>DWGJ01004930.1:0-10997 GCA_018246895.1 Aspitha aspitha aspitha
ACTATTGACTATAGGGTTGTTTGCGGTTCGTTCATGCATTTATTTTGATATTATTAGAACTTATTTACAAAACATTCACGGGCCGCAAGTAAGATGTCCGCGGGCCGCGCGTTGCCGACCGCTGCACTAAAACATTACAACTTGAATCACAAAAGTTTGTCGTACGAATTTTGCGGGAATAGTGAACTCAAGTTAGGTACATTAAGAATTTTAGAATACCTTAGAAAAATGACTTGTTTTATAAATAATCTGCAAATGTAACAAATTTAGAAGAAGTAGGGTACATTAGCTATTTCTATCCAGAATTATAGTTAAAATTAAATCTTAAGGTTCAGATTTTATAATTGAGATTGATTTTATTGGCTGCATTGATCATTTATATTGAATAGCTTAGTAATACTTTAGTTATATCCATAACTAACTAGGTAATTGACTAAAACTAGGAACCTAACTGTTATTCGTACTCTGACAGAAACTAGTAACTACTTGTATGTACATATACCTATGTATATCAATGTGGGTGCCACAAGCGCTTTATCATTATTGTTGGCTACGAGGACTAATACCTATTGTTTATTATGATTTATACAATATATAATACAGTATAGGTATTAATAATATAATAATAAGGAAATTATTAGTGGGTATTGTAAGTGCGTTTCGTAGAAATAGATTGTATAGGTTTGCCAATGCTAAATAAAGTTGTGTCTGTCATCGGAAATGATTTCGATATTTTCCTGTACGACATTCTGTTATTAAGATTTTTAACTCGCTGGTGGTAATATTTAAACCGCGATTTTAAATTTCAGAAATATTAATAACATTTACGAGCTCTATGATTAGATTATTTCATTAGCGATATAAGGCTATGCGCGGTACGAATATACTAAATCTCCGGTAACTTGATAAAGTACATTCAGATTTGCGGTAAGATTTATTGCTGCGTCACGTGCACCGACCCCTTCTTTTCGCTCTAACGCTAATTAAGAAGTTTCGACCTCGATCGATGTTAATTTTGTTACATCAGACTTGTCACGAAAAGTTCACCCTTTAAAATTAAATTAGTTTAAAGATGAATTGGACTTCTAATTTTGAAGGGGAAGGAATTGTCCTTAATGGCCCTTAGAGCTGAATAATTAAGGTAGTTGAGTTACAAAAGAGACAGTTTTAAGACCGTGAAAAGCGTCTTGTACTTTATAACTACAAGTTTCGTGGGTGTCATTGTAATAATGTATTTCTTTGAATAAACGATTTCATTTTCGTGTGATAAATAGCTTGATTACTATCGTACTAGCATACATACTCGTATATAAGAAATATGTATGTACGTAAGTACATATTGTGTATATAGGGAAATAGTCCACACAGACTAGTCGCCACCTTTCGTTTCTGTAATCTACGTTTGAGTGGGTGTTCAAAAATTATTGACTTAAAACAGTCCTTATGATACAAAGTCATTTTATTGTGCAAACGGTATTTTTAAATTCAAAGCCAACGTGGAAAACGGCAGCGACGTCTATTTCTATGTAATGGAAAACAAATAAAAAAAACTTTTAGACATATTTTTTTTTATCACAAAAAATGAACAAGAAACCACAAAGATTATTTAACAAACTATCCGTATTACGCCATGATCAAGAGCTCAGGTACGTAGTAATAAATTGTTTAATTAATTAAGCTGCTTTACAACAAGTACGCTAAATTGTTTGAGTTTCGTCACAGAGTTAAATATCACGCAGAGAACAAAATCTAGACAGAGAGCAGCTTATTTTAGGACATTAGTTCATAGATATTCGCAAGCAATCTAAACCAGGGCTATAAGATTAATAGGTGGTACTACCTGTTAGTCCAGTTGTTATTCATTTATTTATTACTTGTTGTTAATAGGACTTAAATGCAACCTGTTTTAGATTGTCGGAGATACGGATTTCGGGTTAACTCGTTGTGGATTTTTTTTTAAATGTCTTTAAAGTCTCCGAATGACAGTTTAAATGATTACCAGCGCTTCAGTCCTTTGGAGCGCTCGTCAAACGGTCCCGATTCGTTACTTGCCAATCGCTATATAAGAACATCCGACAGACGAATTGGCTAAAAGCCCAAAAAATCTGCAATGGAGCCGCATGATAGGTTGCTTCTAGCATTAAGTTCACTTTTTTGAACTTATATTTAAAAGTTACAAATAAAGAATAAATAAGTAAATAGGTATACCTAGCACCTACAAACATACGCCTCTAAAATAAATTCAGTACTTCTTATAGGTATACAAAAAGACATCTGTATATTTAATATACATAATTTTAATCTATCTCGTAAACAAAAGGTGTACATTATAGGAGTAGGTACATCTATTTTACATTTACCTAATACTTGTGCATAGTTAGTTGGCTGTTGTGTTCGGGCGTAATGAACAGCGTACAATGTCGCTACATAATTAAAGGGCACACGAAACCAATTAAGCCGTACGTACGTACCCATGTACATACAACTTCCGATCTGATCGAACCTTTAACGATCCTCTCCGTACCTGTTAAAAGCGGCTCTGCTGGTCTGATTGATTGAGCGTTTCATTTATCAACGTCATTTGCAACATCAATTAAACGGAACCATAGGCTACTCGTATCTATGAGTTATTTTATAAGGTACATGGTTTTCCTTTTCTATGGTTAAAGACTGTCATAAACACGTAGGGATGTCATACGCCTGATTATGTTGTATTTCGCTCGTTAGCGCTTAAATATTTTTGTTGCAAAATGAAGCAATTTTGTTATCAACGATACCTGCTAAACGCGGCGCAGTTCGATTGATTGATGAAGCGCTTCATTTATCAACGTCATTTTCAGCTTGGAATAAATAAAGTCATCGTTGCCAGTTATTTGTACCATTTGTTTTATTAATATTAAATAGTAAATAACTTATTATTCTTAGGGCGATGATAAACTATTTTCTTCGGTTTTATTATAATAATTTGCAAACTAAAATATGTATACCAACGCTATTTTGGTATGTTTTGTATTGGTTTTATTATTAAATATTTTTATTAACGATGTCTCTTAAATTCGGATTCTATGTAGATACAAACGTACCAGTACGTACGTACATACGTCCTAACGATCCGTTAGACGTTCCTTGCCAAAGTATCGTGGTTCTGTTGATTGATTGAGTAATTAATTTATCTACATACATTATTATTTGCTGTACACATTAAATAAAGTCACTCTTACGAAACGTTTGTATTATAATCTATTTCATGTAACCTATTTGTAAATTTTACGTAAATTATTAACGGTTTAATATTGGCTCATTTTTTCTAATTTTAACGATAGAATGTATTTATGAACTTTCACGAGTAATTTAATGTTTAGCATAAGTTCCAAGAAACGAGTAGGTAATATTAGTCTCAAAGTTTACCTGATAAAAATGGCATTTTCCTCTGAGGGACGGAACGCTTCATTTGTCAAAGTCATTTGCTGCATCCACTTAATGAAGGCCGCAGTTGTTTTATTGGCCACTTCAGTCTGACACTCTGCGAGTTAGGGCGGTAAGACAGGCATATTTCATGTTATTATGGTAGGTACCTGCGGTTAGAGTCGTACTACGCGTGTAATTTGATTTATTGACAAATACACATCTTGAAATTTTTCTTTATAAAAAAGTAGTTACTATGTTTAACCATACTTAAATAATAATGTGTTATAGTACGGTTTCATTGCTTCTGAAATTAAAAAAGGAACCAACATACTGATGTATTTGAGGAAAAGGACAAAGATTATTCTTTATTACATAAATAAAAGAAGAGTGAAACTATGTTCATTGCAATCTCTTTTAGAAATAATTACTTAAAAGCCTAGAGGTGATGAAACTTTAGAGCTCATCTGGGTAAAACATGTAGCTATGTCCAATAGACAAAGCACTTTACGAAATCCTAAAAATATGCCTTTATATTTTGGTGACTATTTAATAATAAAATTATAAAAACAGGCAATATTTTTCATGTACGACTTAAATATGCATACACCTCACTTGTAATTGTAAAACGAAGTATTAACGAGTCCCATCTATAATAGTCAGTATTGCTAATGTCCAATCGCATTTATCTTAAAAAATCCATCCTTTAAGTTTCCTCTTCGTAGCGGCGAGGCTCGACTGACTGATGAAGTATTATCAGTGTCATTTGTAAATTTCCCTAAATAAAGCTATCAAGAGCCAGCTGTTTTATTGGACACTCTATTTTCAGATTCTGTGGTTTATGGCACCGCAGTAAGTATGACTTATTACGAGCTCCACGGCGCTATTACGCCATTTTAATGTTTTCGTTCGTTAATGTGATTAGATTCTTAGCTTGAATAGAAACGTTTTTACTGTCATTGCCCCATTGTTAGTCAGTTGTGACAGATAAAAATGTAATGAGGATGTTTACAGAAAACTTTTGCAATTAAAAATGTCATAATAGCACAGTGTTATAACATTCTCGTAACTACTAGACGCTAATAGCGTTTTCTTTTGTAAATGTACCTAATTTATTGTGCGAATATTGTGCGAACATTAGATCTTATGAAGAACTTTATATTATAGCGCACCGAGTGAGATTTCGTTTCCAGAGCTTTCACGTGTGTAGCAGATACGAACCTGCGAAAAGAATATTGAAGGACTATGTCCCGTCCATGTATCCAAACTCGTGCTTAAAACGTCTCTTTCCTTTATTAAGAAATCTGCGACCGGATGCTGAGGAAAAAATGCAATATATAGGTACAAGGGGAGTAGTTTAATAGTGCTATTTATTGCCTATTATCACTTAGGTATGTTTTGGCATAAGTATTTCATTTTAGGGTTGGTATTTTTTTTTAAATAAAAGTTTCCAAATAAATTGAAACAGCAACACTAATAATTTCAGCGTTAGGTCTTTCTCGGTAATGTTTTTTGGTATTTTTATCGGCGTTTCATTACATTCATATGAAATTTCGTACTTAGTTGATTTATGGGATGTGAGGGAATAGCAATTTCTTTTGACTATATGATGTACCTACTGCCAAAATGGCTGCTCCATTCTTGCAGCTCGATATCTTGAAGGTATCATCGTAATGTGTAAGTACCTATATGATTTTCAGATCTCCCTTATATTGTGTAATAATATTATGTAAGTTAATCAACATGGGGTGGGATCTGGGCTCCATGGAGATGTATTCTAATTACAAATAGAATGGAGATGTTATTTGCCGTTATTAGGTTAGTTAGTTGCCTACAATGTGCTAAGAAGTGTGTAACCCGCATTAAATAAAACTTATCTGTTTATCGTAATTTTGTTTATAAATTTAGTTTGATCGTAAATAATTCAAAGTAAATGTTTGAGTATCTATTCTAAAGAATTCGCTTTCATCACGACATTAAATTTTCGTTAATGTAAATAGTAAATAAAAATCATTAGTTTCTCCCGATTTGTTGTAACACCTACCACAAACTTTCACCATCCTCCAAGGGTTGACTGGCAGAAAATGCCATATGGCATTAAGTCCGCCCTTTGTAATCCTCTAGGTTACAATAAAGGGTAAATAAACAAATAAATAAAAAGAGACAGATAGAGAGAGGACCCTCTCTGAGATGGAGGGTGTGTGGGGAGGCCGTTGAGGCAAAGATATAAGCTTTTAATTATTATAGTACAGCATAATTACAGCTGTTTTTGTTCCTATTTCAAAGTAATAAATCAATAAATAAAAAGAAATATAATACATAGGTACTGTAAAGATACACTAATACTGAGGCCAGGTAGTATGAAACCAGAAATCATATAAAGAGACGTCGGGTATTCTCATGGTTAATAGGGTCATAAATTCAGGAATACTGTCTTTCGTTAAAAATGCTTCTGCCTTTATAAATCGACTTGTATTTTGTGATTCACATTTACGTATGAAATTTTACAGGAGCTGGTTACCTGATATTTAATTGTCGTGAAGACACAACTAAAATCTTATTTATGTTCCTAATAATATTTATGTTGGAATTTACTCTAGGTGTAAATTAGGAACATGGTTATAAATAGATATGGCCACAATCTATCGCAAACCGATACTTGTCAAACGTTATATAATTGTTTTTTTTATTCCGAAGCTAACAGGAAAATTGAATCCGTTCTACGTTTATCTTCCACTGAATCTGAATTTTTATGCTGCCACCGTGGATTACGATTTCGATTCCGGGGAGTTCGATACGGCATGAATTTAGCGGTATGAGTTTGGATATCATATATGTACCTACGTTACATGTAGGTATGTATCTACGAGTAAATACATATGACATTTTTTAAATCACGATCGATGTTGATTGCTTTGCCCTGATTATAAAGATTCATCAAATATAGCTGAAACAAAGATGTTCAGGGCTTTGAATTTAATTCGAATTATAAGGAAAAAGGTTCATAAAAGCAGTCTTTTGGCGTTAATGCATTCAAATATTCCTCTGCAACTCGGTACGTCTTGTATAAGTGAGATGAATTAATAGATGAATCGTAAAAGGTGCAAAAATACTTCTTAAATATTTATGAGGAATTATGTGAAACATTCTAAACCTATGTATATTTTGAAGTTTAAGATATTATGATTCTAATTAGATGGGTCAATATACTCGATATACTTAGTCATGTGTCATGTGTACCTAAGCCAAAGCGCTTTTACCAAATTATGCTTTTATCGATTGGATAGCGTGTATTTTCTAATGTTAAATGTTAAAGTTAGGAGACTTGCTAGCAAGCTCTAAGTGAATTACGTCGTCCATTAATTACAGTTAATGAAGGAGGTGTTCGATGTGAACAGAGAGTAGGTGATTTATTATTGTATTAAATCTTTTAACTGAAAATGCTATTTTCGTACGTTTGAGACTGGCTTAAAATCACTTAAATACGTACTAACAGTATTGGTAGCATAGATATTATGTTTCCAATAAATAACAAAATATTTTTGCCTATGCTCTGTCCGTTCCAGAAACTAGATGTCCAGAGAATATATGTCCAGAAAGCCACTACGGAACAGACATAGCTGGATCGATTTTGTGACATTCATCGTTCGTCATTATTTTTAAATCATCTTCATCAAATCTTAATATTATACCTTAAGTTATATTAGAATAGTTAGCTTATGTGGCGATTATTTTCATTAATATGATTATGTGTTACAAGTATTAAAATGCACATAACTGTAAACACCACAAAAGTGCAATTTTCATGAAAATTCTTAACGTTATAAATTAACTAGAAGTGAACTTTTAAGAAAATGTATCGTAATCACGTTACTCTGCAAGCGTATTGGGTCTAAATACAAATTGAGCTGTGAGTATTACTCCTAGTCGCGACGTTATGTATGCGCGCTTCAGAGGATTAAGCTCGTTGAAAGCTTGAAGTGCGGCTTATCGTTAAAGTGTAACGGCGCCTAAATAAACTTATCTTTCACTACCAAGAAGTTGGAGTTCAAAGAAACCATAGAATATATTATTGAAAAAATCTGTAGAAACAACTAATATGTTTATATATATGTCTATAATATACTTACGTATATAATATAAGCTTCGTTTCCCACATTCAAAGCAAGACACTGTGGATAGGTTAAACTAAAACACATGAAGCAAAACAGTATACTAGTTTACAAAGAATAAAATAGTTTCGTTACTTTGATATATCACAAAATGTTAGTCCTTGAGAAAATATAGGTAGGTACTTACCATTTTATATCTCCCATATATGACTGACGTGATCTAAAAAGGAATCTCTGTGTAATATAAGTAACTACTGCGTTCCATATAAAACGACCTCGACACGTCGTTAAGTAAAAGTCATGCTTTATTATTAGTTGTGGTTATATTAATTGTATGTCGACGTTCGTCGTGTCGCCTTTGTGCCAAAATGGCGAAAAGATGGAGACATTAAGGGCTGGTACATTACATATATTAAGAGGACACCAAGATATTGTAAATACTTATTATTGTATATACTTGGCGTTGAATAACGCTATTGGAAATTTAACACGATATGCATACGCAATTATAATATTGCTGTAATTAAGTTACGGAGTTTATGTCTTCAGTTAGCTGTGTAGCAGAGACAGCATAATAGTTTGGCTTTCAACTGTCAGCTCTGGAAGTCTGATGTTTACATAAGTTTAAGTACGTTTTACACATTAATTATCACAATTGTTATTTTTCAGTAAAGCTGTCTTATTAATTAAATTATTCCTGGCATCCTTTGTGTGTTCGTTTACATTTTTTGCGTTTAGATCAACTTATCACATTCTCGTTGAATTTTAATGAAAATAGAAAGAGTAGGTACCTACACACGTACCTAAATTATGTTTTAAGAATTAATATTTTTATTTTTAATACCAAAACTAAACTCGATACGTCATCGACAGAATACCTAGTTTTCGTGAAGCTCAATTCTCCCAAAGCTTACGGGGGGTTTATATTAGAGCTGGGTGCTTTATATTTCCAAAAATTCGAGTTGCGAGAGCGGAGAAGCCACGTTGCCAAAGCAACGCTTCCGCAAAGGAAATTGCCGCTGCCTCGCCTTTCATAAATCAAACGGCAGGTAAAATGTTATATCGTCGCACGAAAGACATCGGTATCAATAACAAATATACGACGTTCTATCTACGAAAAACCACAATTGTATCGATGTTTTAGGATCATCTACACGGTAACATAATATTTAAATTTTGCTATTTAGATGTCATC
This sequence comes from Aspitha aspitha aspitha, assembly GCA_018246895.1. Classification (NCBI taxonomy): domain Eukaryota; kingdom Metazoa; phylum Arthropoda; class Insecta; order Lepidoptera; family Hesperiidae; genus Aspitha; species Aspitha aspitha. The sequence goes on from DWGJ01004930.1 coordinate 8,713, forward strand.
CTAATTCGTATCATACTGACATTAACGAAGTTTTATTCGTTAGGTAAATAAACTAAAAGTAGGATTTTAAATTGTTACAAACTCGGATGATAGCCAATATAATATTCCAATAGCGGAAACATGTATTGTTTAGGTAATGCGAATATTAAAAGAATGATTTTTCAACATTTGAGTAAAAAGTAAATGCCTAAATTGTTTCGTGTTGCATAAAATAACACCTTAGCGTAATTCTATACATAAATTGCTTTAGTATGCAAAGAGGTTTTAGTAGATATCGCACTAGAGTGCACATCGCTTATGTAATTATATGTATAACGGCTATTAAGCAGCTTATCGTACTTGGTTTGTGGATTTAAGCTTAAAATGTAGTTATTAACAGTTTTACGACATTTTTGTAGAAAATGTCACAGTATACAATCCTGTACTATATTTAATTAATCATTAAATTCTGCCTTAAAAATCTTTTCTGGCCAGAGTATTTTTTTTAAATCAATGTACGTTTCTTTAGGTAATGTTTTGAACCATAAGACATACCAGCCGTGTAGCGCTTGCTTATTTTTTCTATGTATTTGTGGACTACAATTCTATCTTCTACTTTAACTGAAAAAGCCTAATGGTAATTGGTCATTGCCTCTGTGCGCATTAACGAAGATAAGAATAAATGACTTGCCATTTTCTATATGCCATTTAAGTCGCCCATTCATCCAATTAACCCATTACTACAATATTAAACATTACAAGATAGTAAGCAGGCAGGCAGGCTAATATAGACGTGTTATAAATATCAAGACTTACTCGTATAGTGAGAGACAGAACGCCTACTTGTTGAATTTCTTTTATAATCTATGTATGTATTTTGTAATACGACAACGCATTATGTGGCAGTTATTTAAAGTCAAGCTGCAAAAATAAGTACCTACAATATTGATGCTTTTGCAGTGACATCTTCAAAAGGCCGTCTACAGGCTACGATATCATTTAAATGAATCCGTTAAATTGCGGAAGAGCAAATAAAACTTTGGTTTTAGTGTATCGATACTTTGGGAATACATTTAGTAACGCGAGAAGAGCACTTGACCTGAATCGAAGCGCGCACTTTCCAGAAATTGTTGTAACGTTTCAAGTATTTTAGTATTCAAATGTTATATGTAAAGTGTTCTCAGTCTATTTCACTTTTTCAAGATCCTAATTTTATTTGCTTGATACCTGTTCTAGAACGATAAAAATAACAATCTGCAGTAGGTATTTGTTAAATATAAAAAATCTGCGTAAGTTCAACTGATGTTTATCAGAAAGCTAACAAAATGCTTATTATTATTGTTTCAATTATTTTTGTTACATGTAAAATGTCTCATTATTAAGATTTATTTTTTCTTATTGGGTTATATAGGGGTGTTTATAAGAAATATGGTGTCTGTAACTATACATATATAGAAATAAAAATAATTAATAAGTATGTATAAAAAAAACTTTTATTCGTGTTATCTCACGTATGCTAGAAGGTTAGACATTGTGTTTTTAGCTTTTTCGGTTGTTTGTGTAAACATAACGCTAGGCCAATTTGCGGCGTGCGCACCGCCTCGTGTGTTCTCGTCGGGGCCTTGCTTACATATCGTTACGACCGCGCCTACGGGACTTGACATTTCCACTTGTATTTTGTTAACCTAAGCAGAATATATAGGAGGAATTTAGTGCAATAAATTTAATTTTATTTAAAGTCTTATTACTATTATACGGAAACAGCGAATACACTGTATGAGTATAAACGACATTCATTTTGGATTTAATAATATAGTAACGTGCATGATAAACAATTATTTATAATTATAATACTATGAAAGACTAACTAAATGGTATTTAAACCCAAAAAAGGAATTGTATTTTCACCATACAAAATGGACGGCCAATTTGCGGTGCACGCATCGCTGCCGGAGTCATTGATTACACATGGTTACGACCGCGTAAATGGGACTGGACAGCCTCATTTGTATTTCCCTACCTCTAGAAAAATACGTAGAAGGAACCGCGATATTATAAATATTGTTATTGTAAAACGCCTGTCTTCTGAATATGTTGCTATCACCCATGCGATCCATGGGCCTTTCTATATTTAAGGTCGATAAGCCGAGACGTTTATTTTGTCACGGTGCATTTTGTACTAAGTAATTATATTAATTACTAGCCGTGCCCGCAGCTTCGCCCGCGTGAAAATCAATATTTTCCCGTTTTTGCAACATTTGTCATTGCTGCTCCACTCCTATTAATCATAGCGTGATGTTACATAG
>DWGJ01004931.1:0-10996 GCA_018246895.1 Aspitha aspitha aspitha
ATACTTATAATAAATCTGTAGAGAGGTCAATTCTGTCTGTCTGTATAACCGTTATAGAAACAAAAACTACTCGACAGGTTTTAACGAAACTTATTACAATTATTTTACATACTGCTGAGTTGGTTATAGTATACTTTTCATCACGCTACAATCAATAGAAGCAGAGTAGTGAAGGGAAATGTTGGGAAAACGGAAGAAGTTACTCCATTTTAAACTCCTACATCCATAAATAGTGGAGAAATACTGTTTTATACTCGTACGAAGCCGGGGCGGACCGCTAGTATAGAATAATTTTTTAGCGATGTTATCTGGGCCACATTTCGCGCGCTGTTATTGTTTGTGTTCAACCGCCTGTGATGCTACCGTGCCTGCCATATGTCGAGTTACCAAGCTCTTACGTGAAATCGATGAAATGCTTTTAAAACGCTTGTTTGTTTTATTACTGCCGTTCTCTTCTTATATTCTTTTATAGACAATATTCTTCTCGTAATATTGCACATTTGGTCTATTTATAATCTTATATTCTGCTATAGATTATGGATACGGTCTATTCTTTATTGGTATTTTAGGATGGAAATAATTTAATTGTAACTAAACCGCACACGGCTATCTGATTTCAAACTAAGAAATTAAACACCACAATGTAACCGGACAGCTGATAAACATATCTTCGTATACATACCTATTATTAATACTTCTATAGGTACTTTTATTTAACTCAGACAGAAAGAACAAATGTGACTTAATCTAAAACAGCAACAAACGGTTACCTGCTTAGTTTGTTATTAATCTTTTACTGTATTAAAAGCTATATCTTATATGAGATATGTACACGATAAGTCTAAATTGGTCTACCAATTTATATCGTGGTAACCTTTTCATATACATTGCGCTGTAGGATATACTCGTAGGCTTACACATTTTTATACTTACGACTTGTGACAGAAGATGTTATAAGCCCCTGATAAGGGGATTTGGGCGATGTGTCGTAGCATTGTGCCCTGCGAAGGGTATGATCGGATCCGCCTAATGCGTTTACCGGCGGTGTCTTTTGAATCCTGATTATGTCGCGTATACACATGCGTATACACCGCAAAACCGGAGGTCGTGGGTTCGATACCCACCCAGGACAAACATTTGTGTGATGAGCACATTTGTTGGTTCCGTGTCTGGGCGTAATAAAATATCTATATATCAATAATAAAAATATCTATGTACTATATCGTATGTATATATGTATGTGTATCAGCTGTCCTGTCACCATAACACAGGCATAGCCTAATTTGGGATCAGACAGCCGTGTGTAGAATTGTCCCCAGTTATTAACACATGCCTTACGAACGATATAGCGAAGTAGTGGACGTTTAAAAATACATAATTATGTTAGATAAACAATAAGTTTATGTTCTTTAGAAAATCACAGTTGACGTTGTTTTGTTTGTGAAAACAGAATTTTCAAACACACCTGTCGTTATTTTAGCTTAGTTTAGTCAGATTGTCATACATATGGCTGTAATCTTTGTAGTTTAGTAGGCGGGAGAAACTTGTTAATATAAAAAAAAATGTTTTGCGTATGATGAAATATTCACGCGACTTATGTATAGAACGGCGCAGGATACTACAATACATATTAAAGTTGTAAATTTAGAGAATAAGAAAATGTATTAAAATCGTACATGTATGAACTTATCACTAATGCAATTATTGATTGCATAATTCAAATACAATGGCCAGGATCTTATCATAGGGACTATAAAAGCTATGCCATGTAAAAACCTTTTTTTGAAATACATCATTAATGTGTCAATTACTTCAGTTACATAGATACTTTAAAAAGCATTTTTATGTATTTCTATATAATCATTACTTGATGGTATATAAAAGGAAATACATACTAAAATATTAGTTTCATCTTGACGACATACATTCATATATATATGTAAATGTGGTACTACTAATAGATACTATTTTTGTATGCATCTGAAGTAATTTAAAAAATCGGTTGGTTTATTAAAAAGTAACAATTTAAATGCCACTGTAATGCATGGTGTCCCGACTGTTTTCTAACGGAAATAGCATAACTACTTTTTAAATTAAGCACCTAATTTAAAATTAATCTCGAGTTCATCTCTTGTAAAGAATGATGGCGTCGTAAAATGTTAAATGAATCCAGCTTGGAAGCACGGATTTAAATGGAACGGTCATGTTTAGAAACTTATAAGATTATTGTGCTCGACAAAAATGCCACACGTTATTAGGGATACCAAATAAACGGAATGTTATGGGATAACATGGTACGCATTATTATAATAAGTACTCGTAATAATAAGTAACAGTAATCGATCGTTTGGAAAATTTTGTAAGACAATTTATTAGACTGTTTCGTTCCGTAGGTATTTATTTTAAAGAGCGAATTAATAAACATTTAATAAATTTAAATTATATAACAAAAGTAGTAAAACGTTAAGATTTGAAATAGAATAAATAATTTCAGATAGCTAACAAACAGTAAAACAGGTAGAATTTGGTTGACTAATGCATGGCTAGCCGGCAGCCATTTGAATCACTAGTGACTTCGTTGCTGCTTTAGTTTGAATAAAGACAGAAATTGTTTACATTTATTCCACATAAAAATGATCGATTTTATTCATTAAGCTCTCATTGTCAGTACTATTGAAATGTTAGTAGAAACGAATCGTTAATTTCAAGTTCCGCTTAAACGATTACTGTGGTAAGATAAAGTAAAATGGCGGAGTGTAATGGAAAACTACATTTTGTCCGGTTATTTCGCCAAACAGATATGGTGGTAGTATTCGTTCCTGCGGACTAAGAATGCTTTGAAAGACTCGCTCATAAATTGGAGCGCGGCTGCACGAGATTGTATCGTTTGTTCGCAATTTGGACTTTAACACGTTGACGGACAGTACCGCCCGTAGGCGTCAAACTAGCTATAAGTGATACGACAGTACGCTCACCGACGTTCAAGATTTTACTTGCATAAAATCAGTACGCCTCATGACGTATATTTTTCTAGGCAATCATAAGAAAGGGCATGTTGTACTGTCACCAAAGACAAAATTTCGAGTTTGTACTGACACCACACAATGTTCAAAAATTAATTCAAAACTAAGTACCTTCACACACACATCCATATTTTATAGTCCCTTCCATACGCACACTACGCCCGTAGGCGTCGTATTTTCAAACGAACTGACCAGTACTGCGCCGCTGTGGTGCGCCGACAAGTCGTTACGTGATTTCGCGCGCAATTATTTTTTCTAATGTAAGTATTGTTTGTTTTCAATGTAATTCTATTATTTTATGAGTTCAAAATACTAATGCAAGTGTAGTTGCATATCCAAATAACTTATTTATGTTGCTAATATATGTTTTGAACACGTTTTTATTATATTAATTCCGAAACAAATATTTTTGCAGATGCAGTCTCATGATCCGTATGATAAAGAACAAAAGCGGCTTCAGGATCTATTTGACGAAGCTTCTACTCCTGAATCGAGTCAAGACCCCTTTGAGGATGATGGAGAATTCGGATCAGACTTAGATTACCAACCATCTAATGTGGAATCTTCTAATTCCGAGGATGAAGCACAAACATCTCGAATAAGATTCAATCGAGGTAGAACAGCTGCAGTATCTTCCGGTGAGTCTACATCTTCTTCATCTAGTGATGCAGATGACTCCGAAGAAAGTCATAATGAGGCCACGCAAACTTTTGATATCCCTATAAGTCTGGAACCCGCCCCGTTATCATCTGGTACGCTTATAAATGACGAAGAGTCTCCTAATCCGTATCAAGTCAACTCTGATCAGCCAAACCCTACCATTAGCACTCCCAGAGACGACATACCTCTTCCAGAAGAGTCATGGTCTTCCACAATTGCTGATTTACCAGATTTCAATTTTGATAGCTCTCAATGTGGTATTACTGTAAATGTTGATGACATGAACGGAGTTCTTGAGTTTTTTCACCTTGTATTCCCACAAAATTACATAGAATATCTGGTAAGCTGTACCAACAACTATGGGAATGCTCTATGCAATAGTAGTAGGCCTCACACCAGGCATAGCCGCAAAATGGTATATCGAGAGGTCACTTCTGAAGAGATGATGAAATTTCTTGGACTTAGCCTTCTCCAAGGTCATATAAAATGTCCCAAACAAAGAAATATTTTTTCATTATCTAATCCCCTATATTACCACCCCATATTTAGCTACATATTGTCAGGACGAAGATATGAACAAATTCTACGCTGTATTTATGTATCTGAATTGGAAGCAAAAGGAGAAAACAAGATCGTGAAATTCATTGATATGATGACACTAAACTTTCGTAAAATATACAATGCTACCAAAGAACTCTCATTGGACGAGTCACTTCTTCTGTTTAGGGGTCGTTTACACTTTCGCCAATACATTAAGTCTAAAAAAGCCCGCTATGGCATCAAATTTTATGAACTCACCACACATGATGGCTATGTGCTAAATATAAAGATGTACTCGGGAAAGGAAACAACAGAACAAAGCATCAATGAAACCGAGTCTAAGACGGAAAAACTAGTAATGAGATTAATGCGCCCATACTTGCTACGTGGTCATCATCTTTTTATGGACAATTTTTATAATTCCGTGAATTTATCACAGAAATTGATCGATTTGAAAACCCACTGCACCGGAACCTTACGTTCAAATCGTAAAGGAAATCCAGCTTATATTATAAAGAAAAAACTGAACAGAGGTGAGCATGTATGGGCACGCAAATCTAAGGTTTATGTCTCAAAGTGGAAGGATAAACGGCCAGTAATGATGATTACCACTGGCCAACATCCTTCGATTGTTGAAGTGAGAAATAGATTTGGCAAGACAAGACTGAAACCTGCAGAAGTGGAGCTTTATAACAAGTACATGTCGGGCATTGATAGGGCCGATCAAATGATTTCTTATTATTCATGTCCCCGAAAAACTATTAGATGGTACAAAAAGGTATTTTTTCATTTTCTGGATATTGCGGTGTGGAATGCCTATTTCCTATTCAAAAAATATAAGAAAAACAATGCCTCTACGTATCATTATATAAATTACCGCGAAGAATTGATCAAAATGATGATAGGGATAAATGATCGAAATATCAAGGCGACAGACATGGTCAATCAAGGCAGCATTTATGATAACAGACGATTCCGATCAAGTAACTCATCTGCTAGTCAGTCGGTCAAGAGTTCTGCAACTGAAAATATCATGACTGGTCACTGGCCCGAACAAATATTATCACGACCCGGTACAGCCAAAAAGTTTGCTTTCCTGAAGTGCAAAGTTTGCACAAAAAAAAATATTCGAAAGGAAACGAGCTATCGCTGCAAAGGATGCCCAGATAAACCCCCATTGTGCCCATCATGCTTTGAAGAATATCATAATAATTTAAGTCTTGACAATAATTAATTTTACATTATGAAACTGATTAAGACTGTTTAAGACTGATTAGAATAATATTATGTTGATTTTGAGAAGATTTCATTTTTATTTAGATCATTTAATAATTTTGTGCCATTGCTGCATTATGGTGATTATACAGATATAACTGAAATTGTGAGAATTTGGATATTTTAATAAATAAACTTAATTTCATGTGATTAAAGATTCGATTTATTAATTTACCACTACTCAAACATTGACGCCTGTAGGCGTAAGTGCACAGCGCACATAACTTACGACATAAAATATGACACTACGGATATAGGCGTTTACGTCTCAGGACGTACTGTCATATTGCTACAGAAAATATATAAACTATATGCCAGTACGCCTTACGACGTTTACGTCTATATGCGTTCTGTCATATCATGTATTATGAAAATAGTTGTGTTGCGACACTACGCCTACAGGCAATATATGAAAAATAGTACTGTCTCGGCACCCGCAAGCTATGAAAGAGTACTGTCCGTCAACGTGTTAAGCACACTTTCAACGGAAGAAGGCTGGTTTTGATATTTGGATAACTCTTTTTTCAATAAAAACTAATGCAAACAAACAATTAGAGCGCTTGAAGATGTCCGTTTTTTTCACCGGATAATGGACCGTGTTTTTTATCGGATTCGCAGTGGTGTATGGTTTATAATGAATGTGTGTACATGCACCGGATAACGGTCCGGCGGACAATTTACGCCGGATGCACCACCGCTTCCCCTCGGCGCGACTGACACCGGTCCGGCGTAAGAAAGAGCGGTCATCCACGTCAGTGTATTGGTGCGTGTTGACGCTGCCGGTTGTATTGCCGATTTTTCGTAAAATAGGTGCCGTCTCCCTGCGTTCTTAAAAATGGAAAATATTGACATGGAACTTTTAATAAGTTTGGTTGAAAATAGGCCTGTACTGTGGGGCAAAACTCAAGAATGCTACAAAAATAGACAGTTTTGCCGCTTGGAAGGAAATTTGTCTTGCGTTAAATGAAGGTTTTGAAACGTTACCCGAGAAAGTATAAGTATACCTTCTTGTATAAGTAGTAGGCCAAGATGAGTTTTTTTTTCTTATTATTCGACATTTCACACGTGTGTAACCTCTGACAACCAGTTAAAAACTAGCGCAAATAAACCGCCACTTAAGCCGGTAATAAAATTAAATGTGTACAAGGGTATCCGTTTATCAACGGTCCGTTATCCGATGAAAAAAAACGGATGTCTACAAGCGCCCTAACGCGGCGTCGCACCAAAGTTCACCCAATGATAAACGCAGCGTTCACAACTGCGCCTGCTGGTTACCGTTAAGTCTGTCACAACTCCCAAAAAAATATTTCAATTTGTTTATATCCTTTGAATTTATTTTATATAATTTCAATTTGTTTATATTACTTACTAATATTATAAAGCTGAAGAAATTGTTTGTTTGGTTGAACGCGCTAATCTCAGGAACTACTGATTCGAATTTCAAAAATATTTTTGTGTTGAATAGTCCATTTATCGAAGAAGACTATGAGCTATATAATATCAACCTATGACTAATAGGAGTGGAGCAGCAATGACAAATGTTGCAGAAACGGGAAATATTTCTGTTTTGAGAGCTTTCCTTGCGTAGATCGTACATTTTCGTATATCTACAATTATCTAGTACATTACTTTGGTGTATCTCTGCTGGTTTACGCAGCGTACGCAAGAAAATCTCGCAAAGCAGAGACATTTTCCCCGTTTCTGCGACATTTATTATTGCTGCTCCACTCCTATTAGTCAAAGCGTAATGGTATATAGCCTATAGCCTCCCTCGATAGATGGACCATCCAACACAAAAGTAGTTTGACAATTCGAATCCGTAGTTCTTGAGATTAGCGCGTTCAACCAAACAACCAAACAAACTCTTCAGCTTTATATATTGGTATAGATAGATAAATAAAATTCTACATAATGTTTCAATAAATTTACGGGGTTATATTTGTTACATACTTATATAGGAAAGTAAAACAAGGATTAAATGCCACCGGTAAACTGTCATAAAAGGACAATTTTTATTAAGTCACGAAATGCGCTAAAAGAGGCGAATCTACGACAACAGTAAAGTTATTAGTAGGACATAAATTCAATTTAGGTACCCAAAAAATAAATAAACACAACGCTATACTTCAAACTTGATAGGTACTTGTTGACTTTTGTATTGTCAAATCGAATTTAATCACTGTTGTACAGTTTCGAAGACGTGTTTTATTTACTAAATATAAGACGTATATTGATTTACCTTTAATATCGTCTATTGATTTCATTTTAGGCAGATTCACTTGAAGAATTTAATAACTCAAATGATTTCTTTTGTCGATATTATGTTCTAAATTATTAATGCAAGTGCAATTATTGTGTTGTGCCTTACAATGGCTTAGTGATCAAAAGTTGACATGGTACAGTGATCGTAGGTATAGTTTACTCTTCACATTTGGATTGGTTGGTCACAGTTTCGGAGACGTAATTTTTAAAAGAAAGTATAGGAATGTGAGTATGAAAACTTTATTTTATGTTTAATGTCTACATTTATGTGTTTTTGTATTTTATGTAACGTGCCTATTCATTATTACCAAAATTTATAAAGTGAAAATAATTTAGCTTGTTACTTAAAAATTTGTCCCAGATTATAAATTTAGTACACTTACATAATATATGTAATAATATTCAGCCTGTGATTTTAAATCATAACTGTAACAGCTGTTAATAACAACACAAATAAAAAGTTAAGATACCATTGTCATTTTCTTGTACTCCACAGAGACATGGTACTATGTGCAGTGGACAAAATTTTAAACTAAATCTACATTTTTTAAATTCAGTGTACAAATAGACATTTTTTAATTATCTTTATCTTAAAACCAATGCTATCACATTTTGCAATATATATAAAAGTTTTTAGGTGTTTGACCAAATATGAACCTTTTTTGATATCTTGTGGTTACTATAGAGAAATGAAAAAATAGTTGTTTAAAATGACTTCATAAAACTGTACATATCTTGAGAATTAAACCTGGTAATGGCCATTTTTCCTGCTATTAATATACAATGTCTTTTGCAGCTTTCAATAGTACAGATATAGAAATGGCTGCAGTACAAACATTTGATACAAAGAGAGAGATACCACTAATGGAAAATAGAAGAGACCGAGATAACATGAACAATGAAATTTCTTCTACATCCAGTGAGGAACCACCAAATTCTGATAGTATCAGACAATTCAATAATTTCTACAAAGCCCGGTATGCGGAAACAGCAGTTTCAGACAATGAAATACTTGAAAACAAAAGTAGAAATATCTCATCAAGACATCATTACAAATCAATGGGTAATATCAATGATTCCTACCACTCAAGAGAGTTCAATGGCAACTCAACTGTTCAAAATAGTATAAGCAATGTAGATTTGAGCTTACATAATAATGAAATAAAAAAGTTTGAGTACCTTCAAATACCTATAGTTGGTTATGAAGTTATGGAAGAACGTGCAAGATTCACAATATATAAGTTAAAAGTTGAAGATGATAAGAGGGACCAATCCTGGCTGGTATTTCGAAGGTACACTGATTTTGTTAGACTATATAATAGGATCAAATCTGAGCAGCCCAATTTGATGCTACCACTGCCAGGGAAAAGATGGTTCAGAGATAACTTTGAGCCTGCATTCTTGGAGGAGCGTGTCAGGGGTTTGCAAGTGTTTGTTAATGCTATTGTAGGTAAGTTGCCCAACCATCCTGTTGTAAGGGAGTTCTTTTGTTTAGACGAACCCCCGCAAGTGTTTAGTTATCAGCCAGAAGTCCAAGCAGTTTATGGAGCCTTAGAAGATTCAATTACAACATTGAAAATGCAATTAAAACAAAAAGATGTCACTATAATGCATTTGCAGAAATGTGTTGCTCAGTTAGAAGAGCAAGTCAAAAAGTGTCCTACTTGTAGTACAAATAAAGTTTAACACAATGTAATTTTAAGTAAGGATGTATCAGTTGTCTTTGTACACCTGGGAGTAGGTCAATGACACCTCTGCCAATGATAATACATCCCAAAAGCTATTGAAAAGTATATATACAAATTAACTAAGGCAACTATGGATTTTCTTAAGTTTTTATATCTGTCTAGTATGAATAAAATACAACATGGACCAAAAGTTTTTTGGATTATTGGCTTGGACCTTATAAAGGGTCTACAATATAATTGTACCATCTGACTGATATATGTTCAATGTTCAATAAACAATATTTTAGGTACTAATTAGTTCACAGTAAGTACTAATATCATTTACATTGCATTTAGATTGGAATGTTTATCTACCATTTGTGCATTTTTCTGTAATAAATATGTAATAAGATACATAAAATATTTTTAAGGATAATTTGTTATGATGACGTCAGATATTAACATCTTGTGTTCGATTTGTACAAATAAGAAGTGATATTAAATTATATTATTATACTATTGTTGTTGTACAAATATCTTTTATACAATACATAATACTGTGCTTAGCATTTTATTAATGTTGTAGGTTTATTAGCATTACAGAGCATTTCTCATGTTTTGTACCTATAATATAAAGTGTGTCTGGTGGCACTAGTGTCTGTACTAAATCCAGTCTAAACAAAACAGATTAGTAGGCATATATTGTTATGCATAAGTGTCATTTTATGAAAAATAATCACACTCAGTATTGTTCACTTGTTGCTTTTCTTATTAAGTAGATTCATTAATTATAAAACATAGTTTCACTTTGCTTTTGCGTTTATGTATTAAATTCCAACTTCACACGTGCAAGTAAATTGTATAAACATAAATTATATGAACAAATATTTTTTTTATGTATTTGAGTTTTAGGTATGCAGTCTATATTATCTATCGAATTGCATTAGTGTTCTTGTGTTTCTTGGTCCATATAAAATTTCAAAGTATGCAAGTTCCATGTTCATATTATAATAAATTTTAGTTAAAGGTAGGTACTGAAGAGGTGCTAATTTTATTACTTCCTAGCGGGTAACCATTTACCGCCCGGCCACAGGACAATGACATTCATCGCAAAGCATGTTTCTGTTTACAAGAGCGGTTCGAAGTTGCGAACGGTGACGTGTAGCGGCTAAAATCAAGTGGGTAGAGTAGAAAACATGTACTAATCTAGCCGCGCGTAGGTAGTGGAGTGGCGATCATTGGATTTAGTAGCCTCTTCACCATTCGCAACGCATCGTATGTCTCGTGGTCATGCGGTTAACTCGAATGTGATAATGAGTTTGTGTTTTACTGTCGTTTGATTGTATCTCGTGTACAATGTACCATATATGTATATATATCCTGTTATATTTTTCAATGTTAATTACTGAAAAAATTAATAAGCCTGTTCTTATGGCATATATTTTAGTTTTAGCTTTTTAATGTAGTAAAGAACAGTGTAAGTATATAAAATAACATACATACATACATACATACATATCGTCACGCCAGGTCCCTTGCGGGGTAGGCAGAAAGCAGCGAGTGCCAAAT
>DWGJ01004932.1:0-10995 GCA_018246895.1 Aspitha aspitha aspitha
TGTGTCTGGGCGTAATAAAAATATCTATACAAGTACTATATCGTATGTATATATGTATGTGTATCAGCTGTCCGGTCACCATAACACAGGCATTCAATTCAATTAATTTTAGGATGAGACAGCCGTGTGTGGAATTGTCCCCAGTTTATTTATTATTTATATGTTAGTGAGACCAATTCGCCATTTTGGCCATATTTGTTTACAGAACGAATGGTACAGAATACAAATATTCAGTGATACGAAATCATTATCAATCGCGCTCCCCGAGCTGGAGTGGGCGAGATAATAACTTGAAAGCCTTTCGAGTGCTCGCACTATCTTTATATTTACATCGCACCACGAGATAATGGGTTGTCGAGGAAGTTCCATTGTACGTTAACCCTAATCCTCGTCAATATCGAGCATTCGTTCCGGGCGGGTAATCCTGCATTTTACCCTACACGTTAAACATATATATTGATTTATTGACTAGAGAGTGATGAATGTAGATAAACCACGTTAGATTTGTAAGCACAGAGATATTTGGCACTAGATGCATTCGGAACCTTTCATTGTTGTTCGAACCTTTTTATTGGGCCACTGCTGTACCGGGTCTCCTCTCATATTGGGATTTAGGTCATATGAGTATGACCTTAATCCACGCTGGCCAAGTGCGGATTGGTAGACTTCACACACCTCAGAAAATACGAGTATTATATACTCTACAACATCTCTAAGGTGTGCTTTCCTCACAATGTTCTCCTTCACCGTTATAGCACGTGATATTTAAATTTTAGTTATAAAACCGACGTAACAAATCAAAGGTGCGTGCAAGGATCGAACCCAGACCTGCCGAGTGGGAGGCTGAATTTCAAACCACTACGCTATGACTGCTTCAAACCTTTCATTATGGCACAATAGTAAAGGATTTTATAACTATAATTGACAAATTGGCTTCGAAACAAACACACGACTTAACATCAATTTTCTTTCAATTTTAAAAGCTACGTCTATATCACTATAGGTGCATTTTCCTCTAGTTCAGGGGTCTCCAAACTACGGCCCGCGGGCCAATTCCAGCCCGCCTGTGGCATCAATCCGGCCCGCGACAGCTTGAGACTAGTGTCATCAATCAGGCCCACGACAGCTAATGTCTTACTGTTGTTACTATTGCTGTGATAAGTTGAATGGAAGAGAATGAAAACACATAATGATAATTACTCGATTATATCTATTTACAAGGTATTTTAAGCTTAAACGCAATAAAAGCCTATGTTTGCTTAGGTGGGCAGAAAAATTAAAATTATTATGGCCCCAAGGCTTCAAAGTTTGGAGACCCCTGCTCTAGTTGTATCTATAGCGCAAACGTGTGACGCCCTCTCATCCGAAACTACGATATTCCACCAATTTGAAGTGTAACAGACTGTAGCTATGCTCTGAATGTAAACGAATTGTCATGGGAAATCTGAGTTTTATACAAAAAAGTTCATAAAATTGAACAATTTTCAATCAATGTTGCTCTCGAAATTACTTTTGCCAATCCGTGGATAAACTAAATTAAGCTTTCACGTGCTTTGGGATTGTAATAACGAATCGGATATTGCAAAATTAAATCATCCTGTACATATAGAGCTTTTGTTAAATGGGAAAAATATTTTTTGGAGAGTAAATAGAGAAAAGAAAAGGGATTAAAGAGATAGTAAACTATTTTCGTCGCATCACCAGAAACTAAGGTTTTTGTATGAAGATAGTGATTAATGAAGAAACGCTAGATGTGTAAGGATATACGTTAGAAACCTGATGTGATAGTATAATAATTATTATTATTATTATCCATATCCTCAAAAATCTAATGAGCTTCTATTTTTAATAATAATTAATAGTAAACGATTGAAAAACGAAAATAATTGTTAATCTCAATTATTACACAATTACAGCACGAATAGAAGGTAAATCAAAACTCCTTACATGGTCCAATGAATCTATCAAAATATTGATTCTACCTCGAAATAGATAAGGAGATATACCTCAGACATTTTTTCACTTTCAGTAATAGTATCATTATTTACCCCGGTTTCGGAATAATCGTGTATCATTATAATGATACGCTCTAATGACGAATTTTAATGATACGAAACGACGGTCTCCTTTCGAATGATAAATGAATTATTGCTCTTAGCAATGATCTAGCACAGTGATTCTCAACCACTGTGCCGCGGCACTTTTGTGTGCCGCCAAATTTCAAAAGTGTGCCGCCAAAGTTTGCAAATATATAATAATGTTAATATTATTAAATTGTGTTATTTAAAAAGAAACAAAAATTATTATTAGCTTGTAATTAATCCCTTAATAAACGTTTAGTTATTATTGTAGTATATATTAGTTTATTACGTATATTTAAACTTTTTGTCATAAACTGTTTATGCAGTGTGTTGTAGCAAGTAAATAATTTTTATCTTTTTCGTTGTGTGCCGCCAAATTTTGAAATCGTTAAATATGTGCCGCAACAAAAAGAATGTTGAGAATCACTGATCTAGCATCTCGTGATGTATGTGCTTACTTTTCACTTTTGAAAGATCGTTTATTTTTGTGAAAACTTAACATTTCACTATTTTTGAACAGTAATTGTACTAACATTAATCTGCCGGGTCAAAGAAAGTGTCGCAGTGTATTTAAGCCCTGAGAGAAATGCCTGAAAATAATACACCATCTTGCACAAAGAGAGAAGATGCATCCAGCTTAAGTGAACTGATTACGAAGAAGATTGATGTCAGCTGAGACGAGCCCATGCTCAGTTATTGTAATTATATTAATACGGTAAGAAAACTTTATAACCCCATTTAAGCTTATACTGCTCACCAATTTAATATTTAATATTCAAAACGGACGTAATATCTCAAGAGCAGCGTGCGAGAATTTGAACCCAGGCCTCGCGAGTGAGAGATTGAAAAACAAACGACTAGGCTATCACTGCTGCAATAACAACTTACAGTCTGCCATAGAAAGTCACTATTAAAGGGTATTCCCATTGTATTTGAAATAGGAAACCTTCACCTATTTGAGTGTGTGTGTGTACCAATAGGGTGCAGAATTGAATTGGCAAAAGGTAACAAACAAATAAAGAAAGTATAAACAACCTCCCAAGAGGCTCAACCCATTTTGGATCTTAAGTTAACATGAACGTCTTTGAAGTATCTAGAAAGGATACTTCTTACAGTCGCTTTCAATTCAACCATAGGGACCCTTAATCGGAAAACATTAAAGAAATTTTCGATCGATTTCTATTCACTTGGTTAAAATATGGTCTGTGGTTAAAATGGATATTTTTCTATTATGAAAACAAAGGTATTCAATGTGCGTAGATAGAATGTTGGCGAGTATTCTTTCTAGATGCGGTTGATGAGTTACCGCTTTTAAAGCAGTCAGATGACATTTAAACTTAAACATATAACTTAATTAAAGAGTTATTTAGAATATAAATGTTATAAAAGTAATTATAAAACGGAATACATCGATATTTTTTACTCAAACTCAGCGCAGTGGGCGGTAACTGTTAGTACGTACGATATACGAGCTTTTACGATTTACCGTTTTTACAAATTTCCTGGTAATTTTTACGGACACATATGTACATACATAATGGCCAATAAAGATGGCGCCGCATCTTACCGTGGCAACAATTTTTGTGCCCCACTTGTTATATCTTAGCTTACGATTAACATTTTCGTGAAAATGTTGAATACAGAATGCTTCATTATAAGAATTGTTATGAACGCTTAAGTGCAAAAAAATCAGAAGTCTTATATACGAGTAAGTTTGGTTCGCATGTTGCGATGCAAAAACAACAAAATGTATATATATATATATACATATATCAATTGAAAAGTGCAATGTTTTTGTAACAGCAGTCTGGCCGATCCTACTTCATCATCGGCTAGACTGCTTTACAAGCTAGTGGACAAAAAATAGTTATTTATTAGTTACCTTTTTGTAGTATTATGTGTTGTATTTGTATGTATGTATTTGTTGTATATACTAGGGCGGCATAATGTGTTACGATTAAGCCCTTTAATTACGAAAAAAAAAAGTGCAAATCAATATACGAGTACATACGACTTTGAAGGTAGTAACGTTCATTTTATACTGGGATCGTGCCACGCGGTTGTCAGATGTGTATTGACGCGGGGGTAGTCGCGACGCTTGTATAGACACTTCACGTGATACACAATTACCCTGAAGGTTACATTGAAAAGGCACATAGGACGCGCCCGAGCTATATCCGGCCGCCACACCTATAGTTGTTCGACCCTTTTTATAGTTCACTGCTGGACCGGGTCTCCTCTCACAGTGAGAAGTCTACCATAGCCATAATCTACCGCGCGGGCCTAGTGCGGATTGGTAGACTTCACACACCTCAGAAAATATTGTATACTTATAATATGTATCTCTAAGGTGTGCAGGTTTCCTCACGATGTTTTCCTTCACCGTTATAGCGAGTGATATTTAAATGTTAGTAATAAAACGCACGTAATAAATCAGAGGTGCGTGCCAGGATCGAACCCTGACGTCCCGAGTGGAAGGCTGAATTTCAAACCACTAGGCTATCACCTACGGCATGACTGATACTTATATCATAACAATAAAGCAAGAAGCCAGCTGACGAGCCAATACGGCTGGACCGGAATCCAGTGCAATAGTGGGCCGCAGTTCGCAGATTCTGAAGCCGCACGAATTACTGCGACTGGCATTTGAATATCTATAGTTCGTAGTTCAATCGCTGCGTTGAGCTTCCAAAAAGCGACGTGATTGTCGCGATTGGAATTCGAATGTGTGCGGATTAGAGCGTGCAGACCCGGCTCCCGAAATGCAATTAAATCGCCGATCATCGTTACAGACGTGTGCGTTGACCCTGAATAACTGGTTTATCTGTGACTAAAAAATATAGGGCAGTCTAGGTCTCGTACATCGAGAAAGACCAAAACCGAGCTATCACGACAAAATAGGTCACACACAGGCTGACGGACTGGTTACCATTGACTAATTTGGGATTCACTTAAGACAGCCGCGCGAGGAATAGATATTTCCAGTTTGAAAGTACAATTAACATCAAATTTCTAAGTCCAATATTTCACTTTAGCCACGTAAACGTTTCACCAGTTTCGTGGTTCGAGAAATTATCTTCTAACGATTATCTCCTAACTTTCTACTAGTTCAATAAAATGTCAGCTTACTAATAGTTCTAGATTCGATTATCAATGTAACTTGGTACGACAGTTTACTGGATTTTTCTATAAATCCAAGGACTGATTTCTACGTATATTTTTTTATTTAACCCCTAGCTGCGCCCCGGGATTTCTAACACAATAACACATAAGTAACAGCATACTTTATGGGTTTCAATTTTATTGTACGGAACCTTGAAATTTTTACAACAGCCAAAATATTCAACTTACGCGTCATAACATCAGCTATCTGCCTGTGAAAGTTCTGTCAAACTCGGTTCAGTTGCGTCGGAAGGACAAACGGAAATATGAAAAAAGTTTAACATGTACAAATATAAATAGTTAATTGAAAATACGCGTGACATTATGTATTTCCATCCGTTCCGTCCATTTGCTAGAATATGTTCTACGTCAATAAAATATTATCCAGATAATAAATCGATTACAGCAATTCGAAATAAATCCTCTGTTATATCGCCCTTAGATGTGTAAGAAAATCGGAGACTCAACCAATTTTACGCGAAGGTAAAAGCCAAGTTTCCAGGTCACTCCCTTGTTTACATCGTACATATAATACACCCCTACTATGTGTATCTATTACGACATTACTGTAGTTACGCGAGTACACTTCGACACACAATCGAGTTAGAGATAATGGCTTTAGCGGAGGACTGTTTACTTTGTACTAGTAAACAGTAGTTTGTATGTGTGTGTGTGTGTTTCTATAGGGCTTACTATTTTGGGAAACCTAATGCGATTCTATGGGTAGGTATATTTTATTATTTTAATGAAGTATGTTTCATAACTTGTCGCATAGAACATCTCGCTCTTGCTACTAGTTCTTTTTATGTTTTCTCGGCCCCTAAGGATGGTAGCCTGATCTTTTATAGCCTGTAGCTTTCGTTTAAATCCGACTGACAGTTCCAGAGATTAGTGCGTTCAAGCAAAAAGCAAACGTATTAATATTATTTATTTGGATTTACAGGACAAATAGGTCGAGTACTACTTGGCTTACTTGCTGATTTCTCAACTACTGGTAATCGGCCGAATAGCTCGGTTTCAGCGCCGAGTACCTATTGCCGAGTACGAAGAATTTTGGAAAATCAGGAGTGCAGTTAAGGTACTTGTAGTCTTTTAGTGCGCACTACAGCCTATGCACATCATTATCTAACCAAAAGTAAGATTTAATTTATACACGAAAATTTTCTACTCTAAAACCAAATTGTACACGTTCTCGCACCACAAACCAATATAAATCCACTCCGAATAACTCAGCAGAGTACTCGGCTCGGTTAAAATGGAACCGAGTAAAACTTAGTACTCGGCTGCTCGGCATAATTTCAACACTTCTATAATTTACTGTTATAAATGAGCCGATAGTACCGGCCGCGAGGTGTTTACCCGGGTAAGGGTTCAGCCGCAGTGAGCGACGACACAAACAATACGCCAATGGGACACAGCGTACACAATGGGACACACGAAATACGTGTCAACGTGTCTGTGTACACTGTCGTCTCTGTTTACGTAGGTACGATTTAATCAAGGCGTTGCTCAGTTAGTTAAACTTGTTATGACATTTTACTTGTAATAATAGTTGTATTTAATAATTGTGAGAATTTTTCTCTGAAATTCAATCATAACTATAAAGTGTACTAGATATTAAGCGGAACGCACATTAGAGCACTAGCAACGGTTACTATCGCGACCACTTGTGTTTAAGCGCCACCGTACACTGGACCACTAGTTATAGATTAATGCTTCGTAAAGGAAAGCCGCTGCATACTTCAAGGTATGTCCCTAAGCAAAATCATACATTAAATATACTTAAAATGCCGGTTCTTAAGCATAATATTGGCTTACAAAGTCCACCAAACGTGAGTGACTGACTACTCTGCAGTACAAAGCAGATTGAAAATGCCACTAAAAACCTTTTCAGTAAGTACTTTGATCCTTTAGCATTAAATTTTCAAGGACAATGGAAAATTATTTAAGATTTAGGTCAACGAACTATATGAACCATTCATCGTCAATAAATGAAGGTACAGACCTGAAGTGTCAGGTCCATTCACGAAGTAAATTAGGATTCCGTATAACAATCCTCTCACATATAGAATCGAACGCCTTTCTAGTGGCCTTCGAATAAAGAAAACTAGTTTATCCACTCACAAGAGCTCTCTGAAGCTCTTAGGTCTTGGAATTGAATCAAATCCGGGCGATCGTAAAAACATAAACAAACAATCAAACTCTGGCGGCGCTTCCAACATTTTTCGCTATTTATTGGCGCTTTTGGACCAGCGTGTAACTGCGGTAAATCTTTGAGACAAGCATCGCATGTGGTGTGCCCGCTAAAACAGCGATCTCAAGATTATTTAAAATTCTCATAGTCAAGCGTTCAGCTTTGATTTCGCCTGATAGGATCAGTCTTGGTGAGAATTAGTTGAAGATGTCCGTGCGGCAGTGGCCACTCACGACTGCTGCCTGCTCGGTGGCTACTCTCTTCGAGTAAAAAAAATATTGCTTAAAATAAGCCAGCGTTAAAATCATAAAGCGCTTAATTATTTTGTGTACCATACGCTTGGTGTACAACAGTCTTGGTGGCCGGCGCCCGGACAAACATAGTTAAGGGGCCAACAAACAGCGGGTGGACTATTTACATTCCCTAACAAATCCACAGTAACGAGCTCATCTCGGTCGGACTTTTATTCTTTGCCCCGCTCTCCTCTTTGCGGATAAACATCGTGTAACGCTGTGTGCTCAACGCTTATTACCGTTCAAACTTTGTTCAAATTTTTCTGTATTAGCGATGTTAAAATTTTTCAAATTCAACAATAATAAAAAATCAATTACGCAGCCATGGGGACTTTGAAATCTTTGTGATAATGGTGTCTTTTACTGAATGTATATTTTAATTATAGCGTGAATAATTAAAATCTAAAATCGAAAAATGACCAAACAGACCTCACTTTTGCCAAACTCAACGGGCATGCAGATTAACTTTACAAAAAAAAATTTCGACCTTTTTATATTTAGATGCATTGCTGCGCCAGGTCTTCTCTCTTAGTGAGAGGATTTTACTCCAGAGTCTACCAAATTGAATTAGTGCGATTATTACAACTCATAAACCTCAGACAGGATACTTAGGTACTTAGATAGATAGGTACTTTGTAGCATCTCTAAGTCGCACAATGTCACAATTTATTTCAGAACGATTCTCCGAAGTAATCATGTAGTGGACAAACAAATGTAAACACAGGACATTGACAATGGAAGTGTTCCCGATCCCACTTTTGACAAAGGATAAGGTACCACATATAGACATAGACACCATGCGTATATCTACAGATAAGATACAGACTTCTATCCAACAGGCAACATTATGCGTACGAGTAAGTTTCGATTTCAACTATTTAAGAGACGTCGAAGTAATATATGTATGTAGGTATTAAGTAGGTACTTTGGAGATTTTGTTAAAAGTTAATTTAAAAATGAAAAATTACGACACTGTTGATTAAAATGTTTAAAAATTTTACATAGAAGTAACACAATTTGGGATAAAAAGTAGTCATTATTGAAATAATTATACGTACTGCCATTATTATTTTTAGACCCTTTTATTGTTTGAAAGCTGCGTGCCAGGATTTAAAAGTAGAGCCCTGGATTGGGAAAGAAGAAAGAAAGAAAGAAAAGAATTTTATTTCGCAAAATAACTCTAATCCAAACCATTAAACTCTTATGCTGATTATTATTATTTTATCCCGTATTCTCATCACTTTCTTCATACATACGCAGTAGCTTCGCAGTCTCTAAGCGATTTATAGCTGCGTTTTACATTTCAAAAATATAATAGCGGCGTAACTGCATTGCCGAGCTTGTAAAATGCAATATCGCAAAGTTTTACAATTACTCTGCCTGGAAACACCAGCGAAGCGGATACGGAAATTGCCTCGTTAGTTCCGTAACTATATAGTGGAATAATTATTGTCACTCGACGAGAATAGAGAAATAGAATGGAATGGAGAAAGAAAAGAATAAACGACAATAAGAGAAGAAAGGAACCGTCAAGAATAATTACTAATATAATGCGCACGTTTTTGTAACTCATCATCTCATCAACAACCGATTAATCGAGCTACGATAATATTGGACTAGTTTTCCTTTCCATAATCGAAGGATTGACATGTAACATATTATGTGTATATACCTACACTATATATGTATTGAACACATCATGTATAATAAAATTATAAGTTTTTTATGGGACATATGCAACCAACTTCTAATGAGATTGACTCTAATACGACTGGGATGGCTAGTGTAAATTCAGTTATTAATAAGTATTAATAACAATAAAAGGCTCCGTAATAACGCAGCTGTCTCGAGTCAACGTACATATTAACTCACAAACATTACTTCTTAATAATATCAGTATAGATTTATATGTCGATGTAATCAGATACATCAATTGCGAAATATAAATATTGAGTTCAGGATATATAACAAAGGAATTGAGGGTTAGGAGGATGTCTCAGTTACGCAAGAGTGGGCCCGGTTTGGGGTTTGCGACGTATGCTCGAGTAAGCATTACCCAAAATTGTTTCCGACTCGAATGAAATCCTTATATCCTCGGGTACACGGAATATGCTTAACCGGTGTTTTTTCAAGTAAAATAGAAGACAAAAACGCCACTTGAGATGAAATGCTTCAGAATATTTTATCTTTTATCTTTATGTAGGTACACAATTGTTGATGCGGTTTTTTTTCTTGCAACCGTTGAATGACTTATCACTAAAATACGAAATAGGAAGAAAACAAAACAACACGTTTACTAAATATTTAAAATGATTTGACTGATGATAATGTTGTTGACTTCTTTTTATTACAACTTCTAACGCAGTTCAGTTGCACATCAATATGAAAAATGAATCGAAAGAGCTACCATTGAATAAAACATGGTCAAAAACTGGAGGACAATAACACACCACAGAGAACAATTTCCGGCGCCCTTAAGACGACAAACTTTTAACTGAAACGCTCTTGTCGTAACAGCTCTTGAAATATTGTCGGGAGCAGCGAGAGATAAGGATTATGTCGGATTATATCACTTTATTTTCCGATTACGTTGTTCTTTAGAAAATATTAACTTATTGTGACGTTCTCATCCCGAAGGCTTGAATTTCATTTCATTAGTGAACGGGGCGCAGATAAACTTGTTATCTCAAATTGAAGTGAAGCTT
This sequence comes from Aspitha aspitha aspitha, assembly GCA_018246895.1. Lineage (NCBI taxonomy): Eukaryota > Metazoa > Arthropoda > Insecta > Lepidoptera > Hesperiidae > Aspitha > Aspitha aspitha. The sequence goes on from DWGJ01004932.1 coordinate 10,436, forward strand.
TTGACAGTGAATTTTAGTCTATACAAGAATTTTTTTACACTAAGGCTATCGCGGCACATTATTAAGAACATTAAAACTGGTAAGTAGTAGACATTTCATTATCTTAATACTGTCAATTTTCAGCTGGTATTAGCAGGGGTTGAGTTCTGCCTTAGCAGACCAGATCATTTATTAGAGGCCCATTACGATAAGGGACTAGTAATTTAGTATCCAAGGCTAGTGTGGGCTATCTATAGGTTAACCTTTAGCGATACTTGACCTTCGTTTCAGGTTAAATAAACCGATCGATCGATTTCACTGATTGCCGATTACTTTCTAAAAATATACAAACGATATTCCTTGAGAGAAAAAGTTCGTCATCAGATTGAGATCTCTTGACGGATAAAAGTATATTGAAGATCAGCTGACCCGGCGAACGTCGTAACGCCTAAAAATTCTAATCTTCGAAATAAATTACAGCCTATATGTTGCCAAGGATTAGTAGTACAGGATTAGTAGTACAAGGATAACAAACAAGTTTTGTCAAAATCCTTTCAGCAGTTTTTGCGTTAAAGCCGGAC
>DWGJ01004933.1:0-10995 GCA_018246895.1 Aspitha aspitha aspitha
CGCCGCGTCACCCTACCCCCCCCCCCGTAATCTGTCACTGACACTGAATAAGAAATAGTGAACATGGGATCAAAGTGAATGATGAGTTGTAAGGTAAACCTCTGGAGCGCTTTCGATGGCTCGTAAATACGAATATTCGAACGTGTCTCGAGTAGTTCTCGTACTTATTATAATATACACACCATAACTGCGGATGCTAACTACGACATGTTTACTTTAAACTCGTTCTATATTTCGAGCCTAGATAATAATTTGACACAAGTTGAGTTGACTCACAAAGGGTGAAACAGAAAATGAAAATTTGTACGCAATTTCGTTTTTTTTTGACTTGCAAAAATTAGTACACGGGCATAATAGGATTGGAAAGAGGAAAAAAAGCCGTAACTGATAATCAATAAATGACACAATCGTACTGATTCAGTTGCGCGACTATCGATTGACGTTCGAATGACAAATTATTATGTTCGCGCTCAATAACAACAACAAGAACTGTGCTTCACTTGGGTATGCTAATTCAATATGAGCAACTTATAATCTTGCATCGCATCTGTAGAACCACTCCACGTTAACTAGTTCACTGTGCAATAACATTGAAACCCCTTGCACGTAGCAATCTAGCATCTATGTAGATGTTATTGCTTTAAAGCTATAACCTGCTTCGTATTTCGTACCTTAAGAGTTTTCGGTTCTTACAAAAATCCATAACACTATTTCAACGAGCTTTAAGTTATGTATACCCATAGAGAAATCAAAACCTTTTTTTGTTTTATAACATAAATTTACGCAACATGGCAATCTATATATCGCCGTTCTTTGAATGATATTATTCGTATTTTATGTAAAATATAATAGTTGATTGATATCGCAAACGAACGTTTGGGAGATATTTTTATGAAAAACTGAACGAGATTATAAGAAATATGAACCTAATATTTACAGTATTTTCACGAGTCGGCGGCGAACTGAACATCGATGTCGCCCAAGGCGTCCTTGTGGAAATGTATTATATAAAAAAATACCTACGCCAGCGTGAGACCAATAAAGGGAGTTGCTCGAACGAAGAAATTTTTACCGCGACGAGATGAAATTTTTCAACGAAAAAATAGAACCGAGAGTTACACCAAATGGTAATCGTTATACGAGAATAATTTACGAACGTCTCGTTCTATGTAAATTGTCGCATTCAATCTTTTTAGGGAAAAAGGCAAAGGAGGCGATGGTCGAGTTCCTCGAAGATTCCAGATCCTGTCATATGTGATGACCATAGGGCGATTTCAGTGAAAAATTCTCCCGACAACAAAACATAAGATGAAAAAACCTTAATAAACTCTAAATGAAAAAAGCTTAAAATATATAGAGTCCACATTTAAAAAATAATAATAAGAAAAATGTACTCGGAGCTCTGGAACATACACTATGTCACTTTTATGAAAATTCCAGTAGAATCTACTTAAAAGTAAATAAAGTGCAAATATAAAGTAACAGAGGAAGGTGCTAGAACAATGGACTGATTTACATTTCAAAAGAATAACTATGCGTAGAACTAACAAATGAAGACGGATAATATCAAAATTGGTTTTAAACTTTAATTGTTTACGCGATTAGTTCGGTCAAGTGTGGAAATGTTGCATGAAAGAGGGCTCTTATCGTGACAAGGTGCAAAAAAGGTACAACAAGTGGTCATTAGAAGGAAGGTAATTTAGCTATTGAATAATATAAGCACGTCCCGCTGTCTCCCCTTTAAGTTTCCTTCCGTTGGTTGATCTCATATCGTTTTAATAATTCGTCGCCGTACATACCCACAATACCGATAGGAAAAACTTTTATTGCTATCGTAGAGAATAAATTAACAGTACAACGTTGCGATTGGGGTTCTGTTCAATAACTTTGATGCTACATGTACCTACCTACCTACATCTAAGACGTGTTTTACTGACACTAAAATTATTACTACTTTCATTCGCTTCTTCGACTAGAATAGCCCTTCAGTATATTAATTACTAAATGCGTGCTTAACGTTTTTTTAAGGGTTTCAACAAAATTTGCATGGTAATAATGGATTGCAAAGCACAATTATGCTCAATCCAATGTTCGCACTGATGGACTGAGGTGAATAAATGTAGAGGTGGTAAATTCTTAACTTTACTAATCAGACACTGAAGTTTTGATGACGCCTAAAGGTTAAAGTAGGTCGAGAGATTAAGCATCTGCGTACGATGTCAAGTAGCTACATGCATCACGCGTACGAGACGTTAACAAACTTAATCAGTAAAATGTAACAGAATGTGGAGAACAACGAAAATTAAACATGTCATTAATGTCAATATTGAAAGATAAAAGTTTTTTAAATTACAAAATAACATCTAATACGATTTTAAACAAATTAATCATAAAAAAGGCATTCTATGTTTCAACGTACAAGCTAAGCACGTGACGCCTACAATTGAGTACCATGCAAACGGGCACGATAAAACTGATTGCGTTTGCCACCAAAATACCACCGCGAAGTTGTCACTAAGCGAATAAGTCTAGATACAACAATAAATGAATGAGTCAGTTCGGACAACGGTCATACTTAAACGCAGATACATCATCGTGGCCCGCAAACTTGACAGTGGTTACGTCACGCCTATCTCAAAATCCTCTCTATTATTAGAAGCGAAACAATACGAACAGTTATTTTTGCACACGTTAATAATTTACATTCGATAGTTACAGATCGACAAATAAATTAGAAGGTACTCAATTTCATGTTAAGTTGCCTACTGTTATAGTGTTAAGGACAAAGAATTAAATTTTACTTCATTCCAAATTTAAGTAGTGGTACAACAAGTACCCGTACAACGTGGTTAAAATTTCACCTTGAACTCATTTTCGAATCCCGTTTCAGTTCAAACCGCGGACTCCAGATCGAATATACGATCGAAATCGATACAAAAATGTACACATTTCCTTTCGATCCGAAACATCGCTTGAACGTCGCTTCCTGTAAACTGCACATTGCTCAATGAATACGAAAGCAAAAAGCTCCGCCAGACGCTCTAGCGTCCATATTTCTGTGAAGCGACGGTTACAAACAAGAAAGCTTTCGACGTCGCGTCGGGCGCAAGCGAAGGTAAACACTTCAACAACAGCCACTGAAACAAGCATGCAATTTACGCTACAATAACCACTAATTAACCGAAGATTGAAGCTTAATATGTTAATAAAGCCTTGGAAGTTGAATAAACACGTGAAGTAGGTACCTAGTTACGAGACATAAGTGAACTACTCGTCGATCGTTAATTGCAATGTAATGGGCTATTAATTAACAAACAAATAAAATATTTATAGAGAATCGTCTTGTTATGTATTCAGAATACCTATAACTGAAACAGACGTCGAGTGCTAATGTAAATTACAGTAGGTACGACAATGAGCATTACACTAAATTGTTTATTTAAAAGTTTACCTTGTTATTCGTATAAGTAAGCGTGTAAAAAGAAAAATTTTAAGAAATAGTTTATCCGTTCATATAGATAGTTTTAATCGGTATAAATGAGCAGTGGTTACCTTAAAAGGCATCAATACTTCGTTAATAGTAAATTAGCTAATTATACTCGATTGTGTAATATTTTAATCGCTGGTGGGCCATAATAAACAAATAAATATAGTATGTATATATTAAAAAACGATACTTTATAACGAAAATTTACAGCAATAGCTAAAGAAAATCAGAGGTTTGGGTGCACGGAGACGCAAATGATTTACTAGCGCTCGCCACAAAGAGCAACCGAGCGTGTCATCGCCACGGCAACTATTTACCGTACTTTAACTAAACAAGTCTCGAACACTAACTCGAACGCTGCCCGCTAAGCAAACCGCTCATAGTGCCGCTCCTTTGAGGACGACGACAGAAATAATAACGATCACAATTTAAACGTCGCATGTTTTAACGAAATCTGACACGAGCAACCACTGGCACAAAACATACAGTCGTTTTAGAATACGTATAGGTGATTTAAAATAACAAATAAACGCTACTACAAACAGGCTGCGGAGACGGAATGAAAACAAACACGTCTTAATTTATTCAAGTGGCAAGTTAAAACGTTATTACATACATACATAACGAACCTTGTAAAATTATTTCTCTCGCCACTCACTGTATAGAGATGTTGGTTTAGTTACCTGAAACAGAAACAATACTATGTTTAAACGTGACGCAATTCGACCGCTGACTCACAGTGTGCGCGCCGGACATTTCAATTAAGAATAAGTTATTAAAAAAAGAAAAGACGTGAAGTAACGAAAGAAAGCAGCGATAGCCTGTAGTTTGAAATTCAGCCTTCCACTCGTGAGGTCTGGGTTCGATCCTGGCACGCACCTCTGATTTATTACGTGCGTTTCATAACTGAAATTTAAATATCACGTGCTATAACGGTGAAGGAAAACATCGTGAGGAAACCTGTACACCTTAGAGATGTTAGAAAGTATATATAATATTTTCTGAGGTTTGTGAAGTATACCAATCCGCACTTGGCCAGCGTGGCAGACTATGGCCTAAATCCCTTTCACTATGAAAGGAGACCCGGTCCAGCAGTGGACCATAAAAAAAGGGTCGAACAACAACGAAACAAAGAGATTAAATAAAATACGCTTGTCCGCAGGTTTCCATAAAAAAAAATAAGGCAATTACAAAAAACAACATAACAATGCAACTTTAAATAAAAGAGAGTAATAAGAAAAGCTCCGTTAAAGATCGAACTCGAGAATTTCTGTGCAGTGTTCTACCCTACTGTTCGAAATTTCAGAACAGCGATCAACGGTTTTCCATGATCGTGTACTTTGTATAAAATACACAATGTATTCGGAGTTGGTACTCGTAAGCGATTCATTGGCGGAGTATCGTTAAGGCGTTTGGGGGACACGAAGAAACTTTTCCCATTAGCGCGGGGTTAAACGACAGCCTAAATTGCGGGTATCATATTGAACTTATCCACTGGATGTAAAGACGTTATTGTGCCGAGTCTTTAAGTGAACTTGTGAAAGAAGTGGTTCTTCGTTGTTATGATCAGAGTAATAACATTGGTTATATATCTGGAAGCTTACACGGGTTATGTTAATAATTTTAGTTTGTCACGAGCATTTCTTTTATACTTTAACGGGTTAAATAATAATTCTGTTAAGGGATATTCTACATAGATTAATAGTCTCTCTAGTTTTCGAAAATATTTTTACCTTACGGCGGAGCCTGGAATTCATTAGTATTTTCAATGATCAATATCTAAGATATTTTTCGTAAAATTAATCCACGTATTTGATACATGAAAGTCAATGGACACATTCTAATGACACTATTCAACAGGAAACAATAACAAATAGAAATAAAAAGTATAACAAAAGAGTTTTACACTTTCCTTTCTTTTTTCTCTCTTAAATTACGTTGCGTAAAGGGTACTAGAAGATCGGAGTACCTTTGAAGTGTTCTTAAGAATTCGCAAATAAACGAGAAAGCCAACTGTATCTCAGCTCCATTAAAATATAAATGGGAATAGAGAAACTAGCTACAAATATGGTATCGTATGGAAGCTTATGTAATTTTACCTACTTTCCTGATTGCCGGGCAAGACAATCTAAAAATTAAATACTTTTTAGTTAACTTCGAATATGCAAGAAATGTGACTTAAGTGGTTTGATAAAAACTTGTTATATTTTTAAATAATAATCAACAAGATTTCCCTTTCAAAAGAAACTTTTCTATTACAGCAAATCCACTTGAACGCAAAAACAAATCCTTCAAACAATACCTAAGGCATAAAAGACCGAACTATGGTCAATTCTCCTCTTATAAATGGTAAAATAAATAAAGCAGTATGAAAGAAAATATTGATGATGAAGAATGGATGAAATGTTATGTGACAAGAAAATTTCATTTTGATCTGTTTGTTCAGTTGCCTTATCATCCTCTACAATGCAACGGCAACATTTAGAGGCACTAACAAGAAGTGCAAGGTTTCGTTTACAGAAATGTTTTAAATCAATAGTGATGAAGCAATATATGATGATGAGCGATGATGAATCCGAAAAAGGTTCAAATGCATTGGGAGAAAAATTAGATGAATATAAAACATCCGTAGCGGATACGTACGTCACTTGGCTTTATACGTAGGAAAATATTTGAAATGTTGAAACAGAAAACATGCGCAAATAAAATCACCGTGATGACGGCGACGTGACTGATTGCATTGAATCACGATGAAATTCAATTTCATGTTAAACGTACACACACGTATACGAAAAGCGTAATTAATTCTGATCCAGCAAAATCATACGGGAAATAAGAGTTCACATTAATGAAGAATAATAATAATGAATAATGACACATGAAAGGAAGGAAAAGTGTAATGAGCTGTAATTAACCGTTATATTTAGTTTCATGGTTTCTAAAAACGTAACAGTGTGTGTTATTAAAATTAACCCGCAATATATTTAAGATAAACATGAACCAGTTTCACCGTTTATTTTAATGTAATATTCATCGGCACGACGTGTCGGTAATGCGATTACATTCGAAATATGATTCAATTTGATGTTAAACGCAACCAATTTCAAATAAGTAGAGCAAGCCAGCAGAAATGATTTACAAATTATGTATTGTAGTTTTTAAAAAAAAACTACGCCGCCTCATTCCCGAACGTATTTTAACGTCGAGTTTTAAAAAAATTTCAAAATGGAAAAGAGACGGAAAAAACTGAATCGAAAGTTTGTAACCGGATTAACTCGACAGTGACGTCATTGGCGGATTTCGATTACATTCAGATTAAAAAATTCAATTGAACGATTGGAATGAAGAGAATGAGATTAACCAGATTCTGATCGATTTATCCGCAATAAATCTATGGGAACATACATATACCTATTAACTTTACGATCGGTGTATCTATCTATATACGAGTAAATAATATATCTATACATTTTTATGCATCTACGACATGAAGTTTTACACACAGAAATTGCGAGCAACACCCATATAATGCCGTTAAAAAGCAAAGTTTCTCAATTCTATTTTTTCCGTTTCACGAAGATTAATCAGCTCAGTTGGAAAACCTTTCAGCTTACTTCTAAGGGAATAAACGAATAAACGCATATATATATGCGTAATCGACTCAGATCGTAAGTCCACAGATAGCTGTGATCTGTGGACTATTTTTATCTCAATATGTCACGTGGTCATCTACCAGTCCGTCAATGACTTCTGCGGCATAATAAAATTTGGTATTAGAACGAGAAGAAATATTATAGAGGTTTGCATTAGTTGAGGTGAGTATATTATTAATTAATAAGCTTTATTTGCTAACATTCAATTACGGTGAATAAAAGAACCACCATACTGATGACAAAATCCAGGCAGCAGAGTGCAATTTTGCGCATAAAGCGACGCTTCTAACGAGCGTTCCTATGCATGCAAAGGATAACAAAGAGCGCACGGCAACGCGCTAGACGTTTAAGACTTCACTGGTGTTTGAACGTGGAAGAGATTTACTTAAAATTCAAATCAATCGGAAGTACTATATTTTAAAATAGGCACCATATAAAGATTATTGGCAATGATGTAAAAATTATCGCAACGAGAATCGCATCAAATATTAATGAATCAACAGCGACACGGGCGCCAATTGGGGTTTAAACTATCACATTTACATAATATCCATAGAAGAATCACAATACATAAATACGTATGTACGTAGGTAGATTACTATAAAAGAAAATCCGGACTCACAGTTTTTTCTGGAATAATTTGGATAACGAATGATCGGAATTTTAAAGGAATTCAATTTTAATGTACAGAATCGATAAACTGAAATATTTATTTGGAGATTGGATCCAAAACGACTTCGTTACTTCCGTTCAAGTATCTTATTCGTACGCGTAGCAAGCATAATGTGATGCAGTAAACAAACGGAATGTAGACGAACAATTTTAATATCAATGTCACTTTTGATTAAACAGTCGTCTGAGAATACTCCCAAATAGAAGTCGACTATGAATCACTACGGCAGACAAAGTTGCAAGTAAGAACTAGTTACGAGCTGATACAATGTGTAAATAATAGACACAATGTAGGCCGTTCGGGTGGGTTGAACGATTCTGCTGTCACGTCACAGATAACATCGTGCGACAGGAAGGGATGGAGACAGCATCGGTCATTGTACAACTTGCAGTCAAGTTATTGTAGTACGTGGAAGCAACAGGATTTCCTCGTAATTGCTAAGTTACAAATCAATAAAAGCGAGCGAACTGTCTATACTTTAACGCAAATACGTTAAAGTTTATTGAAACAGGTTTGTTTGTAGTGAACAATAACGAGGGGAACGGACAGTGGACAGAGGCAGCAGACCATAATTAGTTTCTGTCGAATATAAAGGTTCTTCTATAGAGAGAGTGGAAAAAAGGGCTACTCATGGCCCACGGGATGGCGAGTCAGCATCGCCGACTTAAGTGACTGGAGTTGCGAATATAGAACGCCTATATCGTAGTCTATCTGTCTATCGCAAGGGTCAAACCAAAACTCAACATGTGACATAAACATGGACTAATTTTGAGTACAAATTTCCACCACCGTTGAAAAGTTCAGTTCGTTAATACAACTCTTAATGAAATAAAAAATGAATCGTAATACAACATTCGACTACTTGTGATCGAAACGCGCTGTCTGCAAATGTCACAAGACTGTCCGTTGTTATACGGGACTTGTGACATGACCCGCCTCAACAAGGAAATTATTATCAAACTCATACAACACTCATACATCATGTCTTTACAAAGGCGCGGCGTAAACGGCACGATGCGGGGGTTCGTTTGAATAGAACTCCAGTGCGATATTTAGGTCGCACGAATCGCGAATAAGCTCTAGTTGACAAGGAAGAATACAAATAATGCACCGATAGTTGTGAAAATGGCCAATGTACCAATCGACAAGCAGAAAACAATAGAATACCAGTTCTCAAATACACGTGGGCAACATACGAAAATTTTTCAACGCATTTAGATGACAAAGATGTCATCTAAGTACCGCTGCTATATGCTACACAGTTACAAGTACCTGAGTAAAGTAAATTTATATTGTCGCACTGCCTTAAGTCTTCGCAGATAAAAATTTATGGCCCCAACCAGAAGCGATGTGGAGGCAATAGTTGAACATACGTGTGCAATCATACAATCAAGTTGTACCTACGGGAGCAGTCCGCTCCGTGCCGGGACAATGATGAGCGACCTTGAATAACCGCCGGCGGAACTGTCGTCGGCCACAATAGACACAATTTGCCTAGGATAGGGCACGCTTGACCGACAAAACCGACCCCGCACTGGAACGGTAGGTAACAACCAAATGTAAACCCTTTTTAAACGACTTCAAACACGAATGAGGATTTTTGTTCGTTTGGGAAATTCTTTACTTTGGAAGGGCTTTTAGGTTTTATACAAATTTATGGAAAAACTACCACTCCTGTAATCTTGTATGATCATAAAATCTCGTATCGAACTTGTAATTGAGCAATGTACATATCATATTTATGAGGAATTTACAGATATACCTATCATGTCTTTTCGACGTTACGCTCTTTGTTGACCATTTCAATTACTCAATTGCTCAAAGGTTTAGTTATTATAATTATTTTGCCTAATCTTATTTTTTGTTGAAACTTACGAGGGTTTTGGCAACGATTCCGCATACGAAACGCGGGCGGGACCCGCGAGTCTATGACACGTATGGCACTTTGACGGACTCCATCATCTAGGGCGAGTAAATTGTATATGAACGGTGTGATTCATCAACGTCCGAGGGGAGGCCGTCAGAGCGCAGAGACAATGAAGACGTCCGCGATGTAAATTACCCATTAACGGCACACTCCATCATTAAACACTCTGGATGACAATATGGATGATCCTAATACGTACCCGGTTCGTTCGAAAAGGGGTTGAGACCGAGATACATTACCGTCGTGTATATCAACTTGACAGACATTAAACACGAAGCCTTCGTCCTTTAACCCAAACGAAGGACGCCTCGGAACACGTAAACATGAAACGCACAAGATTCGGAAAAGATGTTCAAAAGTGACCCTTGTACGGGTAGTTTTACAAGTGAATAAAAACGGAGAGAGAAACCCACAGAACATAAGGAAGAATCACGTTCTGTTTGTTTTATACGAAAAACGTGACCCATTAGCTTTTGTCCGATGTCACGGCACTCAGAAATTCAATCTAGCAGTACGAACAGGGGAATGAGGACGTAATCTATTTCATGATTGGATCACTCTTAACACTTCACATGAAAGCATAGATAAATACATATAAATGTACATGTACACATACATATAGCACTCATTTTTACCCCGAGTCTTTTCGTTAGGCTTGCAACAAATAAAACTTGCATTAATTCATGTCGAAGATTGTGACAGATGTTTTTTTAAAATGATAATAATAATAATAAATTACACAATTTCATAGACAACGTAAGCGTACCAGCCGATAAACATAACATATATCGACACAAAAATAAGTAACAGTGGCCCTGGGTGGACATTGAACCCATGGCCTCTGGTTTAACAGACAGAGTGTCTAATCACAAATCCACCAAAGTTATGTAATATAACAAACAATATAGACAACAATCGATATTGAGATAGTTTAATGTGGATATGTATTATATAACAAGAGCGCAGGCAGAAAAGGCACGGTTGATATCGGTGACATTTTTGCAAGAACTGGTGTTGCGTAAGACAATTTAGAGCACGTCGGCGTAAGGTGGTGACACGAACGAACGTCGAATGCCGTTATCGAGAGCGATGCGCGCGATTTGCAAATCGATATGACGTTTCAACTGCTTTAGAGACGTGTGTTATTTTTCGTTGCAAAATTTCTGTTGTTGTTGGACCCCTTTTTATGGTCCACTGCTGGACCGGGTCTCCTCTCATAGTGAGAAGGATTTAGGCCATAGTCTACCACGCGGGC
>DWGJ01004934.1:0-10995 GCA_018246895.1 Aspitha aspitha aspitha
ACAAACATACCTTCTTTACAAAATATTTTGCAGCGTGCAATGAATTTCATAATAACGATGTATGACTTTATGTCGTATATAAATCCGTCTCTATGTTTATTTCAGCCCTCTGTGTGGCTGTAATTAAATGTGTTATACATTATCTTATAAATATGATGGCATATACATAAGAGTACAGCTGATGACGCCTGTAGAACTGTATTGACTGAGACAGGCCTCCTGTAATTGGCGTCACAGAACTCCCAGTCTTCATCAGGTCATTAGATCACCTGTGTGATCGTTAGATGACGTTTATTCATCAACAGTTGTCTGCACTTCAAACCTACTGAAGGATAACATTGTAAAGAAACCTGCAAACCTAGATATGTATATTGTAAACTATAGTTTTCACTGTAGGTACCACGGCATCAAGGCGTAAGCGCTTTCTTCTGATCAAATCTAAATAAATGTTAATAAAACACTCTTTGTCAGTACCGTAGTTTTTCATATGCAGTGTTGTTAATTACTTCATTAATCAATAGCCCTTTAATATATGTACATATAATAACTGTAGCATACTTGCGTGCCATTTGCTGCGAAGTAGTGATTGCAGTTCTACCAACCTATTAATATTCTTAAATAGATGTTATTTTTGACTAGGTATTTCATGAAACAGACAGCACCGTTTTTGACGGCGGAATCATATACCATGTATCGTTGTCAGATAAACCTTGAATAAGGGTCTGTCTTAAATGTGTTCCATACAATGTGCCTTTCACTAGTAGATTACTTACAAATGGTGAATTATATATTTTATTCTTAATCTACATATTACAGGGCCGGGACGCATCTCATCTGAGAGCATTCAGCGAGAAATTCAGAAAGAGCAGAGACGTTTAAATTTATTTTTTCATGTTCGCGTTAAGATATCTTTTTTGTAGATAGAATTTGTTATTAAATTGTTGTTAGGAAAAAAATTTGAACCAATATATTACCTCACATGCGATCAGTTAGGCAATATATACGCTACACTTAACATTCAATATAATACACATTTTATATGAATCACGTTCTTTGATCTCTACCACATTTATTTACACCGTTCATCCAGTAAAATTTCAAACCAAATCCCCAGGTTTTTATTATTTCGTAATTTCCGATCGGCGTTAGCTTTAAAAACAAACTATGACCACTAATAGACGGTCCCGCCGCGTAGAAAATCACGACAAAATACAACGACATTTTTGCAGAAATTCAATTTTTGCTCGCCCAGTTTTAAGCTGATTGTAATTCACGCTAACCCTTTCTCTCAATAAATGTACATCGAATTATTTAACAACCAGGGAAAAAGTTAAAACATTTGAAGTTTCAGTACCCACATTCATAACATACGAGTACAAAGGATTCGGTCAAGTAATGAATTGTGACTTTCAGATTTAATTCTGCTAAGAAGTCTTGTGACTAAAACCTAAAAACCATGGTATAACCACTATAACGTTCGCGTATTCTTCTACATTATTTATGAGATATTCCTCGAGTGTAATTTCCTAGGTTCCTACTAGGACAATGTCTCTGGCAAAAGCGTGTAAAAATTTATGTAGAATAATGTACTTACTTGTTAAATTTATTACACGTCTCTCTTGCATTGAAAATGTAAATAGTGTTTTTAGTATGCATTAATTTCTCCTTGAGTTAAAGCAGCTGCGTCTACAATTTTGGTCTCTTGAGTCATGACATCATTACAAAACTTTAGTTTTGAACTTTATAATAGTTGTAATTGCTCGGTAAGCACAACGCTTTCGGCAGTATATATGTAGGTATATGTGCTTCTATTCAATAATACTACTTTTAATTATAATGTTTAATTATAATATCAACGTAAAGACTGTACTCATGACCATGGATGCGACAGATATTTATGTTCATTATATTGAAGCGTTGTTTCACTATTTACTTCGGAATAGATTTATTTGTAATGAAACAAGTGAATATCGCTAACAGACTGTCTTTATTTTTCCTTTTTACCATAAACATATTTTATATCATTCGATACTTGATACCTCATTATTACATGATTCTCGCAATATCACCAAAATATTGAATTAACCAAATGTTACACTGTTATCTTCTACCATTATATAAATATTGTTGTCATGATAATTGTGAATACATTCATATTCACCTTTGGTTCCAAAGTTTATAATAGTAGCTGCTCATATTTCATCATATTTTTTCCGGATTATTAAAGTGTTCATATATTTAAAGATCTAAGGTAAGGCCCAAGATAATGTAATTATCAGTTAACTAAAGTTTAGTACACATACCGATGGAAATTTAAACCAAGAATTGATTTTCTATTTATTTCTGACAACGGTTCCAAATAGTACTTAGACGTATGTATGTATACCCGCGATCACAGCGCCTTGTACCTAGCACAATGCTAACATTTTAGCATTGTCATCAAGTCGATTCATAACTGTACAACGTTGGACGCTTTAAAGTTATTCAAAGAACCTATTAGCCTATAATAGATAGATGAATAGAGCCCCTATACCTGCTTATCCAATATCAGGGTGCACATTTTAGCTTTAATAAAAAGTTTTCTTAGATAATGTTCAGCTATACAATACATAAAACAGTTCATTATGAAAAATAATTTCAATAGTTATATTTATGTTGCGTTTTATGGCAGTTTTTAGATATATGGAGGACTATCTTTTATATTAATTACATTACAAAATTACATTAAATTGATAAAAGAAAACATTAACCACACTTACATACGTGTGGCATACAACAGATCAAAATAAAATGAAACGTTCATTGTTTACATCCCAGTCGTCAATGTCAAACAGAAAGTCCAAAGAAATGTCATATTTATAATGCTTTTAAACATACTTAAATTGAACGTCATTTACTCGTATGGTAACATTTATGTTTTTAAATAACTGAAAAATAGAAATATTTTAAAAAATTACATGTGTTAAAATTTAACAAATGATTTAATGAACTACGGTTGATTTACGCCCTCTGAAGAACTGCTAGTAAATAATAGATAGTATATACCTACATGTAGTATATCTAGTTCTTACTTAATCAAGTTTGAATTGAGTCAAGTTTAGTTTGAATATCGAACGGTTCCAGTAAAGTACCAGGTACACACAGATAAAAGACGTCAGGACGTTAATGCCGTAGACAATCACAACAGTTTAAAACGGGACTGAAATACATACGCTGAGCTTAAAGTTTGTCAACTTTGCGTTCAATATTGCAAGGAAAACTTCGAAATACTCACGGCAACAGTTTTACCGCATCGGTTCTGCAAATACCAGTGAAACCATTATATTTATAAGTGTAAATATTTTTACTAAGCCACTAAATAACTTTCAACGAACATTTCTTTCCCCTATAAATAAATATTTTATGGTCCCCTTCCACATTTGCGTGTTTACGCTTTATGTAAATTTATGGAAATAACTTCGTACTTATGGAATTTGAATAATGAATATCTAAATATTTCGAGGTTTGTGTGAAAAAATAATTGAAATGATTTGTAGCTTTAATGGTCGCGTGGCGAATGGTAATCGTTCAATCAAGCACCATACACAAAGAGCATAAAATTTGTCCGTATAGTGAGAAATCTTTCAACTATATCATACGAATATGACTATTATAATGTTAATGACTTTTTTCTGTTTTGTTATGTGTGCACGTAATCGGATTGTAAATGTGTAGAATTGTAATATTTGCAAATTCACTATATTTGCTTATCTGTTTATATTAGCTATGCTAATCGCGTTTGGTTGCAATCCTTTTTTCCCACTTATGGGCAGGTGTCACACTGCAAGTAGACACTAAAACCAATTAGATTATGGCTTACATTATAAATTGTATATTATTAAAGATGGTCGGATAGATGGATGGTATTTTGGTCAAATAGAATAATGTACATACGAAAATATAATAATAATTTTCGTATACGATAATTATCTAGAACATTAAAAGTAGGATGCCAGTTCTGCTGGTACAGCCTTTTAAAAGAGAATTTTCAATATCCCAACTTTCTCTTTTCGTCCCTTTAATGTCTTGACGCCAATGTTTTCACGATCTCAATATTTCCTTTGCTGCAAACAGTCGCTCGATTGGCAGGGATTCTCAGAGGGGTCGTTATGACAGGCTCGATCCCAGGCATCGTGTATTTTCGGCAGGCTTCGGAAAATTTCGGCCAACAAAACATACTCCATGTATTGATGAATAGGGGCCGCGTAAGCACACCGAGTGCGATTAGCTTCAGAAAGCATTTGTACAAGTATATCAGACTGATTAAAAAATTCCTGCATTATTAGTGATGAATGAGTTGTGCTTGTTACAATTTTATGAATACTATTTTAACGGCATCTCTTTATTTATCAATCAATATTATATCGAACTTAATCATCATCGTGTTTGTAAAGATTCTGAGGTGATCATTGAATATTGTGATGGTTCTGAAAGTGGACCTTAATAAAAAATCATGAAAATGCAAGAAAATTGTTTCTGTAATATCAATTAATATCAGTTTGTATTGGTATTTGCACTTTGAGACGTATTTGAAAATTGCAACTTGATATACCCAAATTCTAAACTTGTCTTGAAACTGAAATAGTAGGGGAGCCAGGACTGTAATGAAACGCATCCAAGTCTTAGAGTCTAAGTTAGGTTACTTTAGTACCGAGAATCCTCAGAAAGATATCTATTAATTATATACAAATAAACATAATACACATATCCAAGATTAATTTGTAAGTTGTATTTGTAAATTGAGATTGAAGAAAACGTCTTCGAAATACTATGACATTTTATAACAATCTTTCTATAAATATGTACATCATCAACATAATGGCTTTGTGTCGAAACAGAAAAACTCGGTCTAACGACTCGACTGTAGAAAGTAATCAACCTCAGGAAAAGATTTACTCGTACAAATTTCTGGCGTAGCGGCGGACGACTTGTGCGTGGTGACGCAATCGATTACGCAATGCATTGCCGTGCCATAGACCGAAGTTACCCGCAGATATTATAACATAAAACATAAGCGTCGTCTAGATTTCATTCTAAGCTAAGATTTTTTCTATAGAAAGCAATACTCTGTCCATACATAGGGTACATATGTATTATTGGAATATAATATTATACATATATAGCAGGATATTACATATTGCTTAACCAAAAAAGGTGAAATTACAATCTTATTCAACGGAACTACTGGTTACAGTATTCTTCGGTTAGATTTGAGAGCTTTTTAATTATCGTAATGAATTTATTAAATGACACAAATGCCATCGAAATCTAATACAACTATGATAATATTTTTATTGAGGTACTCGTAGATTATTGCTGCTCAATTAAGGCCTATTAAAGCGCTTCCACATTATGGGCATTGTTGTGGAATCTGATATACATAGGTACCTATTCACGGTCCCAATGATCACAGCCGTAATCCTGTTTCTATGTATATTCGCAAAGGTATTATTTGTACATTTTTTTGCACGTACAAAAGAGTTTACGGAAAGACATGGATAACACGAGAAACAGTCGATTTATTGACATCAGTATCAGATATCGCGTGTTATCGGTTATCTATTGCCAATTGTATTATATTGAAACGATTAACGATAATTATAAAGCCGATGAAATATTCGTTATAAAATTATACACAAGTACACAAACGTAACAGTGTTTTATACACAAATACATACACTACTATCTGATTTCAAATTAGACCATTAGGTGCCTGTGTCATTAAGAATATAAATCTTATATACATGAGTACAATTTTAAATCTTACGCTCATAACACAATGTTTGTGTTGGGTCGGTATCGTAAAGCTATGTTTGGGTGTTTTTATAAAAGCTACGCTATGAAACAGGGAAAGAATTGGTGGAGAAATACTCGACGGTATGCTGTTAAAGCGATGGTCGTCACACCTTTGACAGCTGATACAACGCCAGCGCCAGCCACGGATGTTATGCATCATTTAATAATGGTCTTCTTATACACAAAGCTACACATGCGGGCAAAGATGTTGTATATTATGTTTTAGTGGTATTGCACATATGATATATATATTTATATATATTCGACGGTAGTGTATTACCGTCGAATTTCGCAATAGTATACGCATTATGAATACGTATCTATGCGTGTCAATTTGAAGGGATGTCAGTTGTGTTTAGTTTTATTTAGCTTGATGTTCGTAAAAAGGAGCTACACTTGTTCCGAATTCTGTATAATATAAATAAATCCGACTTAAATAAGCACTACAACACAGCACAGACTTTTTTATGCGAAAGTTTAACACAGAAACTCTTAATTAACAAATAAAAATTGTATATTAAAATTAATAAAAATGCTGCTGTGTAGAGAGGTTGATGATCAGTGACCATTGGCCAGATTTTTGGATGACGTTTTAGCCATTTCTCCACAGCTAAGGTTATATAGAATTTAATAGGGTGGCATTATACTTACTCACATATTTTGATCAGATGATGTATTATTGAAAACCATATGAGTACAGAGGACAATGTACTTAACGCCCTTACAGTTGTGTAAAAGTTCCATCTTACAGGTAAGCTCAGACTTTATCGCTATTAAAATTATATACCATAATATGATATTTAACTAGGAAAAGGGCAAGGGGTTAAGCCCACCCAAATATGTGGCACCAACTCAAATACAAATTTAGTATATGTCAATTTAGCGCGAACGAAAATGTGTTTGGAACGCGAGTTTGGCTACTACGCATACCTCCATGTTAGATTATTAATTGTACAGTCTACAGAATAAACAAGCCAGGATAACAAGTAAATTTACTCTTCGCTAATTAATAACAGTTCGTTTCAGCAGGCTCCTAATCATTGATGTGTGTGCATAAGAACTAACTTTGATATTTCAAGGTTATGTTTAACAAATGAACGCCTCGCCTTGCTCTACGGTCTCAGAATAGTTATATTTCATTTCAAAGTTGCATAACACTATTCATATAATATGTGCATTATTAGGTAACATAGAGGTCATTTAGTGAGAGCGTACGTTGAAAACGGTGGTTTGTCCGTTATATAATCCTAATAGCGACTAAATAATTATTAACTGCTCGTGAATGTTTTTCAAAAGTGATCTATTTTTCCAAGATTTTCAAATTAAAGTATACATGGTATATTATGCAAGTTAATTGTATGTTGCATTAAAAATATTCTATGTATTACGTACATAGGTATCAAGCTTTTATGTAGCTAATTCAAATCCCCAATTTCAAATTCAATCCCAAATTTCAAAAAGTTTGTCTTGGTTTGAGGTGATTAACTGTAAGTACCGGACAAAACCTAGATGTTTTGAGATCACAGACACGTTTAAATTCTATTTATATCTGCTAGATGTTTCGACAGTGTACAGTAATGTGAACTTCTAACCGCTATGTTTTCGAATCTGC
Source organism: Aspitha aspitha aspitha (assembly GCA_018246895.1). Lineage (NCBI taxonomy): Eukaryota > Metazoa > Arthropoda > Insecta > Lepidoptera > Hesperiidae > Aspitha > Aspitha aspitha. The sequence continues at coordinate 7,448 of DWGJ01004934.1, forward strand.
ACCAAAGCTTCGTTGTGTAAGTTCCGGGCGACATCCAGCTTATAAAGACCACGTGCTCTTTTGACAAAAATAGGCAAATCGGTATTCTTGACAATACTCGTATCCGCAATCCTTTGCATAAAGCTAATGAGTTAAACAAAGGACAGCATTGATTTAGAATTGATTATTCATTAGTGTAACTTAAAGCTGTTTTACTGAATAATTTACTTATATATTACTCTTACTTACGGGTTAAATTAGTTACATTATACATTTTGCCTATATGCAGTAGTTTTGATGACCAAGCAGTAAACCAATTTGTGGTTAACAGCGTGACCGATTAAACGTGTCTACAAAATAACCACTAATTATTATTGGTAATTTACGTAAAGGAATTACGAGTACAGTGAACCACTTAGTTGGGTATATATGTATTGATTTGTGTCACACTTCAAAGTATCATTATTCTGTCAAGAAACAGTAAGTGGGGATGCTAATATTTATAAAAAATGCAGCATTATCGTAAATTGACCCGGGAGTGGTGAATTGGATCGCGCTTACGACATACTCGTATATACATATATTTATTCGATATGTAGAAGTTTTTGTTATGAGTCTGTATGTACAGTAGAATCCGTTTACTATGACTCCGTTTATACTGACCAACCGCCTATTTTGATAAATTATGTCCGGTTTTAATGAACCACATGACGTAGTTACACCTTCGATAATGTTCATTGATTCCCGACGAGACGAGAGATTTGTTCATAGCAATATTGAAAACGATAATTTGACTATGGCGATGACTTCTATTCACAATAGTATTAGAGAATGTTATTACAATAAAATGAAAAAGACAAAAACAGACAAACATTACAGATTTCCTAATAACAAAATAAAAATATATTAATATATACATACACATGTATCGTACTTATTACATGCAATTTTCATTTTGATTTTACTATGCTATGTTTCTCTATTAAAATACATAAGTACATACATATTTAGATAAAAAAGGTTTTTTTACGAAACGCTTTGTATGACGTGCGCTTATTATGACGTGTTTGTCGATTCCTTTCAATGTCATTATAAACGGATTCTACTGTATTATGTATAGGTATGTCTTGACCATATTTGTCAAGTTTAACATCTTACTGTTACGATGGCTCTTACTGTTAAAATAATAATAATTTAGTTTTTTAATGTTAATAACATTATATACATAATATACATTGTTTAATGTTATCACGGCAATATAATACAAGGTGAAATATTGTAACGGCATATACCTAGGTTTTCTACGTTCCACTAAAGTGTACACGTTTTCAAGGCAATTTTATGGCGTGATATTGTAGGTATATTTTGCCTTAGCGATATTTCAACTATGTATATATATATACAATGTTTTCTTTGTACGAGTACACCTGCTTGCGAGTCCCGCAATGGTACGGAAACCGTAGAATCCTCTCTATTCAGTGGTGCGGTTACGTAAATCTATAGTGATATTATTTCTATTACAATTGATAAAAATATAAATTAACATAGAACATTGTATTATAAACTGAACGTAGGAAATTGGTAAACGTGCCATGTACATAAATACGGAACCCTTTTTAATCTGAAAGCGAGTGCCTTTCTTTTTTTGACTGCCGGATATTGTCTGGGCTCGTTTTGATCAAAGGAACGGTGTTTTCGTTGGCATTCCCACCCCACATTTGAATCGTAAAATGTAATTAAATAAAACCGATGGCAATAAACCGTTAATTGAAAATATTTTTTCTTATGAATCACGTTATGAGAGTTGTATTAAAATACAACTACATTTTCGCGTTTGCAGCAGTAATGTTATCGAATAGACGTCAGGATATGAATTTAATGTCTTCTCAAACGCCAATAAAGATCGTTAACAGGAAATAAAAATTCTTATCACGATACGTCGCCATCAAAATATAATCTAATCTGACGCCTCGGTGTCGAATACAACAGAGTAAAGTATGCTTTAAACTATAGTAATAATTATTATTATTTTTATTTTTCCATCACCTCGTCCTTGATGAGATAGAAAGCACTGAATGCCAATTATCTCTATCATTTCAAAACTTCTATATTGATCATTAGAATCGCACGTTCCTCAGAATTGAATTTGAATTGAAATTTGAAACAGGGGTTTGAATTCAAGAACGTCTGGAATATCACACGAAATTTAAAATAACTGTCTACAATGTTTCAAACTGTTTAATACCGTGTAGCATAGATTTCAGCTAGTATCTGACTCACTTGGTCGAGGTATGAAAGCCTTGGTCTCTCCCAGCACCTACATACAAGTACATCAACACTCACAATGTACATAAAATATCTCCGTTTTGTCATTCTTTCCGCAAGTCCGAACCATCGGAGCATTCTGTTTATCATACACCAATACTACAGTATCATTTACATAAAGCACATTTCTTACATCTGTATTACGAGTAAACCTGTAAAATACGCTTCAAAAAACGTATTTCGTTGTAAATGAGCTGGGAGCACTTTTAGGAAATTTTAGAAATATAAATATGTTTAAACATTAATAAAATAATCTGTCAGTGAAAGGCGAATTAATGTAAAAGACGATTCAATTAGTAAATGGTAAAAAGAAAAAGCAATATTATGAAAAACATAATTAAATTTTTGTAATTGGATTTTCAGTATCAGTCTCTGTACAGAATTTTTGCCTTTATTACTACGGAGAAACGTTATGTTAATAAAATATGATTCACAATGCCAACTTCGAGCCAAAAAAAAATAACGAGGTGAACGTCAACAAAGCATTTGTAGCTACTGACTTCGTTAGCATCGGGAACTGAATTTATTTGTTGTGTAAACTAACTCTGGGTTTAGCCTGTATTGCGTTGAAAGTAACTAAAACGATATTCTGAAAGTTCAATGTCGCTACAATTGTTGAAACAATAAATTGTACAGTTACTACTTTATAAATTACTATAAAAATTAATCAATTCTGAGCGACAATGAATAGATATAGAATTTTCGGTCAGGTCGAAGCACGTCACCTAACCCAAAGTATTACAAATTGACAAAGGTTGTACAAATTGTGATAAGCTTCTACAATATTCCGTTGTGGTTACGCCTGCGGCGGAGCCATTTTCAGACCCATTTTGACACATAAAGTAACAATACTGTGTTGTGTTCTAACACAAACTAATTAAGAAGTTTATGAATACAACAATTACAAATCATAATTATCAGGTAAACCGTCACAATTATCGGTGGTGCGGTTTGGATAGACTCCAATAATTAGATGGGTTTATCTATATGATACTAGTAGATGCAGCCCGTACACTAAAATGTAATATATATGTATTTAGTTAACGACTTTAGTTACTTATGGATATTGTATGGCCTGTAATAATAATAACTGGGGGCAATTCCACACACGGCTATCTGATCCCAAATTAGGCAATTTAATGCCTGTGTTATGGTGAACGGACAACTGAAAAACATACATATACATATACGATATAGTACTTATCTCTTATATATATAAAAATCCCATGTCACGATATTCGTTT
>DWGJ01004935.1:0-10994 GCA_018246895.1 Aspitha aspitha aspitha
GTTTGTTTGTTTGGGTCAAATTTAGTAATTGAAATTTAACCCTCTTCCCGTGAACCGATTGATCTGAAATTTTGTATACGCCTTTGATTCTGGTGACAATACAATTCTCCATATTCATTTGTTATGTATATGAGAGATACAGCTAGACTGACCGGCTTCCTTCAGCATCTGGATGGCTTGCGGGAACTCCAGGCGCAGCGGCGGCTCCACGAACGTGAAGGGTTCCACCTCGAACTGCTGCGCCACCACCGATATCTCAAACGCGAACCTGCCATACAAAACGACAAAGATGCTTTTCGATATTTATTTTATTAATTTAATTAATAATTTATTTATTAGGTTTGCTAACGATTATTACATTAATAAAAATGTAATACATGATAATTATAAATGTCTTATGCTACATGTAAAATCTATTATAAGCAAACACAACGACAACGTTAGCGGAGTCTACCGGTGAGTTATAAAGCGTCACGTTAGCGGAGTCGACCGGTTCATTATAAAGCGTCACGTTAGCGGAGTCTACCGGTGTGTTATAAAGCGTCACGTTAAGGAGTTGCGCACTGACTGTTGCTGGAGGCGGCGGAACATGTCGGTGAGCGTGTCGGCGATGGTGTACAGCGCCTCGTGGTAGTGGGTGCGGAACGCCATCTCCAGGTCGAGCCCCACGAACTCGGTGAGGTGGCGGTGCGTGTTGGAGTCCTCCGCGCGGAACACCGCGCCCACCGTGAACACCTGCACACCGGGAACACCCGGATATCAAAATCACGTGAACAGGATAATAATTAAGTAAACTGGATAACGGTGAAGGAAAATATCGTGAGGAAACCTACACACCTCAGAGATGTTATAGAGTATATAATAGTTTCTGAGGTGTGTGAAGTGTACCGATCCGCGCTAGGCCCGCGTGGTGGACTACGGCCTAAATCCCTCTCACTGTGAGAGGAGACCCGGTCCAGCAGTGGACCGATAAAAAGGGTGGAACAACATATAATAATGTTATATGTATATTGTGGTGGCATGTGTTGTAACAACATTCGGTAGATATCTCGCTAATCATCTCATTAATTGGAATAGGTTTTGGCACACGGACCCTTGCATGAGTGTGTGTGTGTGTGTTGAATGGCACGCAACGATCTATACTAATATTATAAAGCTGAAGAGTTTGTTTGGTTGATCGCGCGAATCTCAGGGACTACTGGTTCCAATTGAAAAAATATTTTCGTGTTGAATAGTCCATGTATTGAGGAAGGCTATAGACTATATAACATCACGCTATGACTAGTAGGAGTGGAGCAGCAACGAAAAAGCGTTCGTTTATCCTTCCGTTTTTCGTGTAATTTTCTATAGTAATCATAGTCTGATGTTCTTAAAATAGTTATTTAATAGATTGTTCTCTAATTAGCGCGGGTGAAACCGTGGGGCACAGCTAGTAAATTATATATTGTACGTTTGTGGGCGTGTCGTGTGATGATTGCATGTGTAGTCATACTCTCGGGAGAGACGAATAAGCTCGATGAGGGCTGATCTATTGCTGTTTGTTAGTCGAAATTTGAATTTATTTTTTATTTATTTAAAGGCGGCCATTGAATAAGAACACTTTATTCAAAGAAAAATATAGTGCCATTTACTTAAATTTGTGATTGATGGCAATAAAAACATATGACATGTGTAAATTAATTGAAATTTTAAATAGTACTCGCTTTTACAAATCTATATATAAACACTTAGCTACTTCTATGTTATAATAAAAATCCCATGTCACAATGTTTGTCTGCCAAAATCTCCGAAACCACTGAACCGATTTCAATAAAATTTTGCACGTATCTATTATTTGATCCGACTTAAAAGACAGGATAGTTTTTATAAAATAAATAAATAATAAATGTCAATTGTCAATAAATTTTTACATAAAATCAATTTCTGAAGGCACGATATTTGTCATATATGATTTGACATAATGTGACCACGGCAAAACGTGGTCAAGTCCACTAGTATATCTATAAAACAGTATACCTAAGGATATTTGGATTAGCGGCTCCATAGCCGCCACCAGGCAGCCCCCATCCGCCGAATCCGTGGGAACGAGCGCTGGCTTGCGCATTGGCGTTCGCGTTAGCGTTTGCTCCACCCCCTGGAATAAATAAATATGTAATATTAAAAAAAAATAGCTTAAAACCGAATGTATCATAACATGGATTGGGATTTCCATCATTCCACCAAACGTTCGAGGATAGTTTTAGAGGATTATTTCTGATATTTTTAAAGCGTTGTTAAATTTATTTTTGTAAATATATATTTTCTGCCAATAACAATTACAAATGTGTGCCTTTCTATTCCTTTTTTGACAAAGAAAAAATGATAATAAAGTTTTTTATTGTTATTGATTATTATACATTAAAATTATATTATGTGAAATCATTTAATGAAAAAACAATAGAATAGATATGACAATACATTTTTTTCAGTTTGTATATTCAGTGTCGAATAACTTGGTGAAATGAGAAAAAAAAATTTAAGTATACGTACATAATACGACATATTACAAATATGAAAAAAATTATAAGTTTATTACAATTTTATGAATACTAGTGTACTTAATGAGACTGTCTTCTCGGGTCCGAAGCGCGAGAGGGAGGGAGTTTTTCATAAAAAAGGTTTCAATATTATTTATAGAATTGCTTTGATAGTAAAACAAAAATATTTGGTAAGCAAGACTCATATTAATTACAAAGATATTAATTTTCCAATATTCTAAATGACGCCCAAGGAAACTGGCCAGAAATAACCAATAAAGTTAGTTCATGAGCGTAATACCCATATCCAAATATTCATTTTTTCGCTAAATGATGTATACATAATCAGTGGTATCTTTAGTTACCTATAGAATTAAGCACTTTTTTACTAAAAGTGTGTCGAACATTAGACTAGAAAAGCTTTATTAGCTTTGAATTTCTCTTCTGGCCCAAAGAAATAATAATTGTATCTAAACACAATGAGAAAAAAGAAATAATAGTTATTAAAGAACAGTTCAAAACGATTATGTATTTCATTTATTATCGTCATTTACATAAAACAGATTTTAAGCTTTTCATAACCGTAGATTACTTAATAAATTAGACTTTTGGAATGGCCTTATACTAGTTTGTTATAATGGACTAAAGAAGGATAATAAAATATGTTAATTTTTAATAAAGTTTTTCTGATATCTTTTCTAGGAATGAAATGATTAGACCCGAATTCCGCTAGTATACGGATCATTTGAATCGATGGCAATTTAGTCAATATTTTTTGTGTCATCGTGATACATTTAATAGCAGTTGACCGAGAAATGGACCGTTAGGTGAACGGAGAAGTGCGCGCCGACGGCAATTGAACCTGGTCTACAGTCTAAACGACCAATTCAACTGTTACCGCGCCACTACACAATACGCTAACGTCGAACCGCTCTTGCATACCAACACGTGTTCCGTTTAAACCAAATACTTGTGCAACGACGCATTTACAATGCACTTACCGAACTGGAAGTCACTAACGTCTAAAATTTTCCAACTGATTTTAAGTTCCTCATACCAGAAAATAAACGTGCAGTTTTTTGTTTATTATTCGTGCTGTCATATAAATCTAAATCAATTCCTAGTTTTTAAATTGTATTTAATATTTAATAATATTAATTTTAGACTATTCATTTCAAGTACATCTTCTTCTAATATAATACTTTTCCATGATTTATTTTAAAGAGTAAGTTCTACCGAATGCAATTATGCTGACAAAAGAACGCCTGTCAGAGTTTACCCTTGCCTATTATTTATCATATTTAGCTGTAGTAGCTGGAACAGTATTTAATCAGTATAACATTTCGTTTCCTACTACTGTTACTCTTTTACTGCTTTTTCTCTCTATGATTCAGTTATAATCGGTTCTATCATAAAAAATGTACTAACTGTCTGAACAATTTGTAAAATCGTATAATACCGAGTGATTTATAATTTTTGATTTGAACACACACGTCATTATAAAAACTTGGAGGTATGTGCCAGGATTTGGACACAGACTGCCCGCACTAGGCTATTACCTATTTCCATATAATTAACGGGCGTCGTGTGATAAGAATAAAATGTGATTTAAACTTACATCCGTTAGAGGACGCTTCGGCATTGGCATTAGCATTAGCGTTGACTGCACGGCCGCTGTATCCGTAGGGGTACGGCGACAAGGAGCGTCTTAGTCGTCGCAGGGGCACTGGCGCAGACGCATGCCCTTCCGCGTCAATCGTGTAATATGCACGCGGCACGTAAAATTGGCCTTCTGTAATGATAAATGTCAATGTTTCACGATAAGGATTTCGAAAATCTGCCTTATTCAATATTAATAATTAAAAACTTATGGATAGTAAATTTTTATGTTTATTTCTACCAAATAAAATCGAGAATATCATCATCATAATGTGGAAATGTTATCAATACAAAAGAAGTAAAAATAACGAGTATTTCAAAATAGAAACAATCTTCCATACACCAGTTTCAATATGGTCATCAGAAAAGTTAATTTCATAGATTTTAGCGTCCTTTTACAGAGAAATGATAGATACTTGGTGAGTAAACAAAAGAAGCATACATATATTTTAATGCAATGACATAATACAATTTGTTAATTTTTCGCGTTTTATTTATGTTATGCATATTTTCTATCATTCAATGTTACACATTTCCAAGAGCTTCGGTTAATGTTGATGGGTTCGGAAACAACAAACACTCTAAGAAAAGACTTCAACGAGTTTTTGTCTGGCAATTAATAAATCGAAGGATCCTCTTAAAATAAAAGTAGGTAGGTACATCAATAAAGCGAAGTAAATAAGTGAAAAACTTTTAAAGTTTAAATCCAAACAATTTCCATATGGACATTTTCGATGAACATTTACCATGGAGGCAAAGGTAAAAAAATAAATTTAAGGTAGGTATTTCCTCTTTATTATTTTATATAATAGGCGAATTTATAATTGTGTGTTCATCGACCCACCATCTCTTTTGAGACAGACTGAACCGTATTTAATTATTAAGACGATGTTTAATTTATTCAGGATATTTTTAACGACATATTTAAAATGTGTATTATATTAAAAGTGTGTTATTTATTTGTCAATAAAGGAAAAATTAGGTACTTTTTCACGTTATTACGAACTGAACAAACATTATATTAAATTTAAAAAATCAGCAAGGATTACAGAAACACCAATTAGTCAGCAACAAGGTTGAGATCATCGTTTCGTATAACAGCCTTTTCGAACTTGGCCTTACTTAATCGTGACTCTTTCGTTTATATGAATAAAATCGTTAATACCTATTAACAATTTAGTATATTGCAATTCTATTATGTATATTTTGAAATATCAATGCTAAGTAAATATGATGATTATGTGTATAAAAAGATTCCGTGTAGCAACTAGCCCATCCATAATTGTGTTTTTTTAGAGAAAATAAGATTCAAAGTTTATTTCGATTACTACTTCAACAATGTATTCTTACATCTATACTTAGATAGATTATTTAAATATACCTAAAATGTTACCAATTTAACATTATAATAATTTTATTATTATTATTACTTGGAATCAATTCGAGTACCACACAACCGTAGTAGTATTTACCGTACTTTCTTAAAATGGTTCTAGCCCATTTTATCCGATCTGATGATTTAAAAAAAGTTATTAGAAAAGGTTTTTAAGTTCTTTTTAAATACAATTTCTAATAAAACTATAGAACCGAAAGATGTATCGGATTATGAAAATTACTGATTACTTTAGCTATAGTAAAGAAATTAATAGCTAATATATATAAAATATATACAAACTTATTCTATTAATTAAAAATATAATTATACTAATCATAAAAATACTAAGCTAAACTAAACTACATATAAAACAAAGAGTCCAAAATAATAATAATAATGTCTTATACCTATACACCTTAAGAATGAAAAATAAAATACATACAAAAATAAGACTAAAATTATTTATTAGCACTTTTAGTTTTATATTTAACCATAAATAATAATTTTTATCCCAAATATTAATATATATAAAATTGCATGGTAAATACGTCCTATTCGTTTCCCTTGCGCGGAGGCTCGATTTCTTACTTGAACATAGAACCAGATTCGTATCGAATCGGGAATTACTCACAAGAATGACAAGTAAAAAGGAAAACAGAAAAGTCAACGAATCACATTGAGTGATGGCAAAAACTGGGGGGCACTAACCTGCCAGCGCCGCAGCCACGATGGTGGTTAAAAGGAGGAGCGCGAGACTTTGCATTGTAACGTCGATTCTATGCTGATGCTGGAACAAAACTGGCTCTCAATACCACCACGCAGCTTTATATACTTATGATTTCGGGTAACGTCGCGGGCTCTAGAGCGTCGGGCTCGCATCTAGGTGTAACGTCGTGCGCGCCAATGGTAACGGTTCTCAATACAAAAACTTGGCATCAAACTGAAATACAAAAAACTTTATAATTACTACAAAACATCAGCAAGTAAGGAAACCATTAGGTAACAGATATAGACGTGAACACTTTAGTTACACGATTTAGGTACCAAGTGTCGAATTTAGATTCATATTGATATACATAAATTAACATTATCATGTTGTCTACATATTTAATTACTTTGTTAAAAACACTTGCTCTGCGTTTTTGGGGCAAATTTTAAATTATTTTGTCTTGGGGAATATATGTAACTGCTTGGGAAACTTTTAAATATAGGTACCTACCTATGTTAGAATGAATTAATACGTTATTTAAAACAGATAATAATTGTAGATCAAAGTAGTATATTTATTTTTATTAGTAAGTTGTATAAAGTAGCCTCTCACTATGAAGGTCTTTTTAAAGATATTATAACACTCACATATTTAAGATCATCAACACTCCATTTGACGGCGAAGGTACTCGTAAAACCATGAAGTAGCTGGAAGTCCTAAAACGTTTACTCTTGCTCCCATTTGTCTTTAGAATTTCCTCAAAAGATCCATTCACAGCGCAGTCCTTGTTTCATTTTAAAAAGAAACCAATTTCTTACAAAATTTTTCTTCATTTCTTTCCTTCAACTGGTCCTGTTTTCATGTTACGCTTTCTCAAATTACTCTCTTATAACATGTACTGTTTTGTCTCACGTGCTGGTAACTTTGCCTATTTGCCTGGTTTGGTTTTAATACCAATTGTTACACTGTAGACTGGGTGCAGTTGTGGGTAATCACACCCACGACTACATCTAGCCTACTATCAGTCCCAACTAAAAGATTTTCCAAACAAAACTAAAATTTGTATAAAATTTTATACAGTACCTACGTTTTTCCGACCAATTTCAATAAAAGAAATGTCATGAAATTATTGAATTCTGAAATTACTTTCTTACTCGTACAATTGGTGTTTTCCTACGGATATTCCTACATCATCTAACTAAATGAGATAATTCTCAGAAAACAGTCTGTGAATTATATCGTGTACCTACTTATGAATAACATTTCGGTACATACCTGCTTACATTTACAGTAATTAATATATGTAGGTAATATAACATAAAACTGTTGTATTTACTACCTCCAAACAATGCCCTATTAAAGTTAGCGTCGTTAATTTAATGTAGATATCAATTGATATAATGCAGCTGCCAGTTCAACTACAGGAAAATATATTTGAATAATAAGTAGGTGTACATTTCTGCTATTGGTAAAAAGTACAGAAGCAGGATTTTAATGAGTCTTCTATCGATTCGTCAAGCAATCGGGCTTAACGCGTGACAACAGATGAGGCGCGACATTCATTTTGCTTTGGTCTTATCAATGTCCGTAGGGATGTACTCGCATGTGTATACTTCTAAAGTCATTTGTATGTCACGTACGACGTTAAATACTTATTTTGAATCCTGATTATTAATTATAAATATTGATCAACAATAATAATTTTAGTTAAACACCCAATTTACCAAACTTCCACGTACTGCATATACTCGTAGTCGTAAGTAGGCAACAACGTGAAAAGTAAAATGAGCTTGAACCAAACATTAAAATCGATTATCTCCCATCAGTCTCACGAAAGTACCTACTAACACAAACGGTTTTATATTAAATACCTACTCAAGTAAAATAACTCGAGCTAGGCTTAAGTCGGCTTAAATATAGTATTGATAAATCTTTATATACAGAGTCGATAGTGAGACGCGCAAAACGAATTTAGAGCGAATTATCAATGTTTTCTTTATAGGATTACGCTTAGTCGGACAAACTTCGTGGCTACGGGATTTTCCAGTTATTATAACATTATTGTAATTGAAACATGGCAACGCGTGGTCGTGTCTACTAGTATACATTCCTTATCTCCTTCGGTTCTAAGACATACGAGTAAGTGACAATTGCTATCTATTTTATTTGATACCATGAATACGTTCTGCAGCAGTTCCGTTTGGAGGACATACGAGTAGCGCTCCTTTCCGTCCACCTTCCCACCGCTCTAGCAGCTCTCACCAGAACAGGCTTACATACAAATCATACTGTTCAAGATAATTTTCTCTATAAATATTACAAATGTTGCCTGCATTTCATAATCTGAGTGCAACTAAATCTATTTGTACGAAGTTCTGTATGACCGAGGCAAATTTAGAATTTACTTTGCCTTAGGATTACATTAAAACAAGACAATATATTTTATTAAAAATTTATTTGAAATAAAAATAACATCAAGCTTTAAAAATTGACATTCTCAAGAAAATTATATAATAATTTATGAGCATAATTTCACTTTAGGAAGAATAATTTTCACAGTGGGCTTTTCACATGAGTATAATACAAAAATGATCAATTCTTTTACACAATTCATTATAAATATGCATTATAAGGAATTTAATTACAGAATATTGGTACGTAAATAAAATGTAATAAAACAGGAGCACCAACTCACAATATCTGGAATAAAGTGTTTAGGCTATTATAAAAATATTAATAAACGGTAATTAATATAAAGGCAATATAAAAATAAATGTAAATTATTTATAAAAGCTTTAATTGTATTGGAATTCATAATGCGTAAAAACTTCAAAATCGAAATGCAAAATATGAAATGGAATTATTATTTAATGTGTACAAAACACAGTTCAGTATATTCATCATCAATATATCCATATAAACAACAGTTAAACCTACTATTAGTTTACATTTTAAGATATTTTTACAACCCTGTATCCACTATATTTTACGACAATAGTGTGTTTCGTTATCTAAACGATTGTAGGTTACATATAGTATTACACATCGACAAGACAGTTACATAAATATCATTGTTTACTACTCGGCATCGGATTCAATGCTACGGGTTTATACATATATCGATTAAATACAGCCAATAATTTCAATACAACGTTTACATGGATTACGACACTACATTAGGGAGGGTGACATCGAACATCGATTAAAAATGCATCATTTATTTTGTGCGTCGACAATACACAGACTACAACTTACACTGCAGAAATGATAACAGGAAATTAGGAGTCGTTTAAAAAAAGGACTACAATTTAACAGCATTTAAAATGAGCGTCTTATAACCGCAACGACGACGACGACGAGAGCGTACACAGCTCTAGCGGTGGAGTAAATCACATCGAGAAACAGATTTTACTAGCCATTGCGGTCGCCTTTAAGAAAATATTTTAGAATTTGGTTCTTTTTACCTTTTCCATATCCGAACTCTTTTTACTTATTCCAAAATCTAGATGTTTGCAGCAAGAATTGTTTTCAAGCAACGTGCGGACGTGCGTTCTCGGATGAATCGAGTACCGCGCATGTCAACAAATAAACGCTCAAATTAAATGCCAAGATATATACAATTTGAGGGGCCAACTATAGGATTACCTTAACGTACAAAACTAAGATGTGCGAGTTTACTTGGTGTTGGCGCTGGCGGCGCGCTGGCGCAGCGTCTTGTTGGTGTTCTGATCCACCTCGGGCAGGTCGGACTCCTCGGTGTGGACTTTCTTCACTGCATTTAAAAGAGAACATTTATAATTTTACTTCAAATCAAGATTAATTTTACTTAATATCTAGCACCTATGACTATATAAATACATATTTGCAGAAACACACATACACTTTTTTTATTTAATTATATGTAAGTATCACCTTTTTCCTTTCTAGGTTTCTCTTTTTTTTCTTTCTTGGGTTTGGCTTGTGCTTGTTGGCGGGTCTCCTGTCTCTGCTTTATGGTCTCGGTGATGAAATTGAACATCAGATACACCTGTGGAAATATTCAGATAATAGATGAAATACTAATATACGAAGTTTTTTTTTTATTCATTTGAATAGAGTAGCAAACGAGCAGGCAGCAGTGACAATTGGCCGCCGCCGCCCATAGACATCTGTGATCGACTCCTAACAGGGCTGTAGAGAATGTTCGTGCAAATTCAGTTAGTATAAGGTGTTAATAAGAATTAGTTGGCGAGTATTCTTTAGTAACAGGACTGCAGGAATGGGGCTGTTAGTGATGTTAGTGCAGTTAGTATTTGTTAGTAGGTGCAGTTAGTAGTGAGTGTTAGAGACGGTTGCCTCTGGTATACAAGTGGACCGGCAACCACTTTTTTTGTGTAACCTAAGGAGAGGTGAAAAGTATAGGAGTAGAAGGCGAACCTGGAAGGAGACGAGCGCGGAGAGCGCGGCCACGCGCAGCGGCAGCGGCGCGGCGCCCGCCAGCCCGAAGTAGAAGGTCAGCACGCCCAGCACCAGCGAGCACAGCCGCACCGACACGAACACCACGCCGTTCAGCAGGCTCAGGACTGTACATTACACGAGTACATTACATGATTTTCGCGAGCCCCATCGTATCTCCATACACTACTGACTGACCTCTTGGTCGAGTGGTTAGAGACCCAGGACATACATTTGTGTGATGAGCACATTTGTTTGTTCTGTGTCTGGGCGTAATAAAAATATCTATATAAGTACTATA
>DWGJ01004936.1:0-10989 GCA_018246895.1 Aspitha aspitha aspitha
TAGAAACAAAAACTACTCGACGGATTTTAACGAAACTTGGTACAATTATTTTTCATACTCCCGAGCTGGTTATAGTACACTTTTCATCACGCTATAATCAATAGGAGCAGAGCAGTGAAGGGAAATGTTGAGAAAACGCTAGAAGTCACTTCATTTTTTAAGCTCCTACATCCATTAAATAGTGGAGAAATACTGTTTTATACCCGTGCGAAGCCGCGGCAGGCCGCCAGTATTTTAATAAATGTTTAACCATAACAGAGTATACACAAAGGACGGCAGTACATTGTATTTGCTGTAGTAAATTCCATAAAATTTATGATTCACGTATTATCAGCGGCCGATGTACGGCGGGCGTTAACCGGCCAAACAAGCCGACTATGAGTAATCTTATTTCACTAATTGGGTGTCTATATATTTTCATTAATTCATTTGTTCGTTTGCGGTGAGTATTGACTAGAGAGAATTCTGTGTAACGTAACGTTCTTACGAATGGTACAATACAGATAAAAGCATAGTTTCGTGATCGACGTCTGGTTCGTGAAGGGTGATACACTAGATTGTTCTGTTACTCCCTAATTGACGTTTTACTGGTAGAAGGAAGGTTGGCAGGAGAAAGAAGTCGTGGCTACGTAACATCCGAGAGTGGACCGGAATAGCCAGCGCCGCTGAGCTATTCCGCAGAGTTAAAATTAAAGAAGACAGTAAGAAGCTGATAGCCACCCTTCACTAGTTGGAGAGGCACTAAGGAGAAGACGTTTTACTGTTGACCCTAAGGCCTCTACAGCTTCACCCGGACTTTGTGGCGTGCCAGAATGGCTCTGCCTGAATTAATGAAGTCGGAGAGGGGTAGGGGTGAGGCTCGGCCTCCGGCGAACCGTGGTCCGAAGCCGCGACTCCGCCCCATGAGGTGTGGACGATGGGCTGTGCGCTCAACATGAGGGCGCTTCCTATGAGGCTCGAAAGATTGTTCAGTTACAAGTAAATGCTCTAATAAAGTAATACTCACCATAACATGTTACGTCGAGGAAGTGAGAAAGGCGCTATCGACGTCTCTTTTCAATTTAGAACTATGAAAAACAAGAGTGAATAGGCGTCTTCTAGGCGAACGGGTATTAAGAGGTAGTGATAACTTAGTGATTTGAAATTCAGCGTCCCACTCCGGGGCTCTGGGTTCGATCCTGTCACGCACCACTGGCTTGTTACGTGCGTTTATAGAAAAGTATGTAAAGAAATAGTCACGTAAGATCGACAGGCGATAAGGGCTCCAGACACATTTCGAATTGGATCGCGACGCGAAAGTTAAAACGATCGATCAAAAAGAAATACAGGTTATAAAATACAGCGTTACGGTGACGCTACCGGATGGCTCGAAGAGTGAACTGTAATGTTCGGTTTCGTGACGACGGCTGACAATCGGAAAATGAAATCTCGGGTCAAAAATGTCGCGGTTCCGACTAGCGTTCCCACACCCGACTCCGTTTGCGCTCGTTGTCGAGAACTCGCTTCAACTGGTTGCAACTGGCTTGCCCGTCCAGTTGTCAGCGAATCCGACCGCCGAACAGTGGTCGCGGGTTCGATTCAAAATGTCTGTATTGTCCCAACACATAGAGCATTGGGTTTAAAAGCGTTCACAATACAAGCGTCTTCAGGAATCAAGAAAGCCCTCAATTAAATTGTAAATAAATTAATAAATAACCGGGGACAATTCCACACGCGGCTGTCTGATCCCAAATTAGGCAATTTAATGCCCGTGTTATGGTGACCGGACAGCCGATAAACATACATATATTCATACGATATAGTACTTATATAAATATTTTTATTACGCCCAGACACAACAAATGTGCTGCACACACAAATGTTTGTCCTTTGGGAATCGAACCCACGACCTCCGGTTTTGCAGTCAGGGTATCTAACCACTCGACCATGAGGCCAGTCAACTAAATTGTATTAAAATAATCCACTGTTTACAAATATATCTACAATAAAATACTATTATGTAGTGAATCACGAATACTCCTCCGTGTACTGTGATACATATCTAACACGTTTCAAATGCGATGAGTTTGAAAATATACTGCGATCGTAATCGCTCGCGCGCGAACTATTCAAGGCAGGGTCGGGGTCGCAAGGGGTGAGGGGTGCATGCAATTGTAATAAGCAACGCTGACACATGCCTAGTAGAATATGTTCAAAACATCACATTAACTGAACATATTTTAATTTTAATATGTAATTTGTGTGTATGGCAGCATTTCCTCGCCTTCCTCCACTCACGAAGAAGTATTTGCGTGTGGTAATTGTGGCAACATCGGTGATTCTTCTTTCATAGTCCCAGTTAAACGTATGACGTAGGTACTTTAGAACACAATATGTCGCATACCGATTTCATTTATGGTCCTTCGAGCCAAAAAGATGTCTTTTCGAGGATTCTGCTACAGTAGCGTTATTTTCGAACTAAATATATTCATAAAGGTATTAATGTGAAAGATGAAAACATATAAAGAACTTAAACACATCGGGCATCGAGATTTTAACTTGGCGGTATTTTGTACATATGGTGGAACAGTGTATAGGCTTCTATTATCAAATCTTCGTAGGTGGCACCTTTGCTTTCCATCAGAGATTTCGGTCAAACGTTTCAATACAGAATTTAATAACAATTACTATAACAGCGCCATATATGAGACCAATTATATAAAAAACGTCGCGTATTAATACGACAGATGTCAAAGGATGAGGGCACGTTTTATAATAACG
Source organism: Aspitha aspitha aspitha (assembly GCA_018246895.1). Taxonomy (NCBI): domain Eukaryota; kingdom Metazoa; phylum Arthropoda; class Insecta; order Lepidoptera; family Hesperiidae; genus Aspitha; species Aspitha aspitha. The sequence goes on from DWGJ01004936.1 coordinate 2,761, forward strand.
AGTGAACGGTACCTAGTTACAAATTCACATATAATTACCCAAATCATACAACGTCACGTTTGTTCGGTTCACGGTCACGGGGTAGCGAGAGTGAAACGACAAAGACGAGTAACAGCTACGCTACACGGTATTAAACGCCGTTTGAAACAGTGCAGACAGTTGTTTTATGCCAAACTAGATGTGGCCGCGGTTCCACCCGCGCGGGAATCAGTATTTACCCGTTTTCGCAACATTTATCGTTGCTACTCCACCTCTATTAGTCATAGCGTGATGTTATATAGCCTATAGCCTTCCTCGATAAATGGACCATTCAACACAAAAATAATTTTTCAATTCGAACCAGTAGTTCCTGAGATGAGCGCGTTCAACCAAACAAACTCTTCAGCTTTATAATATTAGTATAGAGTATAGATAATGCAACCTGAACACACAAAAGCTTCGCTTAGAACTTAAGCTCTAAAGTGGCTATCGAGGTACCCAAATTGTACGGCATTAGATGTAGGAAATAGACGATTTACGGGGAAATATGCATGAGGAATTGCCGGTCTGAAGCAGTGATCGGCGCCCAAGCGATACCCGTCCTCACCGTAGGCAGAGTCACGATCTTTGCTATACCAGGGACCGATAACCGTAGATCTATACTAATATTATAAAGCTGAAAAGTTTGTTTGGTTGAACGCGCTAATCTCAGGTATTACTGGTTCCAATTGAAAAATTATTTTTGTGTTGAACAGTCCATTTATCGACGAAGGCTATATGCTATATAACATCACGCTATGACTAACAGGAGTGGAGCCGCAACGACAAATGCTGCAAAAACGGGCAAATATTGATTGCAACGCGGACGAAGCTGGGGGTACAGGTATTACAATACGCTTAGATCAGGTTAGCCAGCCTAGCATTTGTGATAAAGAAGCAAGAAGCAAGCTAAAAAGCAACGAAGCTAACAATTTTTTTATCTGTGATTAGACAAAGGCACCAAAAGTAAGCGTGAATGCTAACTTTGAGAAGGACTGGTTTGAAAGTCCACCGCGTCACGGCCACGAGGATTAGGGTGCGTTTCCACCAGGGATGTGCGAGGATGCGTAGCGAGGAATGTGTTTGTTAAGAACCAATAGAATCCCTTGAGTTTCTCTCCTAGTGGTTCTTAACAAACATTCCTCGCTACGCATCCTCGCACATCCCTGGTGGAAACGCACCCTTAAAAGCATGTCTTCTGTCAATATCAGTAAATAGTCCCTGAGTCGCCGAGATGCGTTTCCGTATGCGAGAACGTCGTATTGATATAAGCTTATTACTTCATTATCTATATTACCTGAGCGTAACGACGTCGTTACGACCACTCGTTGATAGGGCTGTCACACACACATTACGATATCAATAAAATATCCCTGGCCTCGTGGTCGAGTGGTTAGGGACTGATTGTAAATCCAGAGATCGCGGGTTCGAAAAATTTGTGTGATGAGCACATTCGTTTGTTTTGTATCTAGGTGCAAATATCTATATAAGTATTATATAGCTTGTTATAAGTATGTTTATCAGCTGTCCGGTTACCACGAGTAGGCATTCAATTGCTCAATTTGGAATCAAATTCGATAGCTGTGCGTGGAATTTTATTCAATAAAAAAAACAACGGGTTTCACCCCGGGAGTGCTGGCAGAAGTGAAAAATGAAAAGTGTAAAGGAAACACGTAACGTTCATGATCCCATTTATTAGATGACAGCGGTTGCCAAGGCAACCGTGAATCGCGTAAGTACAGTCATCTCAAATACAGTCTTACGAATTTTCGATCAGATCACGTGTCCTGACGCGAGTTTTACTTTTTTTACCCACGCCGCTAAAGAAGTGTTCAGTTTAAAAAAAACTAAAATTCGTATGCCACGTGGAAACTATCGAGGTAACTGACGAAATTCACTAAGCAGGTATTTATTGGTAGTATACTGGGATCTCATAGGTCATGGTACGTTCACCGCGCGCCCATTAGTTAGACGGAGTCGACATTCAATTTAAACACCCCGCTACAATACGCCTCTTAACGAACGTTATACCAACTTGTTTAATGAAGGAATCGTCTAGTGTGTTCTCTTGATTTGCACTTTATATCTATATCTATACATAAAAATGGTAGTGCCTGTCTTTGATTTCAAAATAACTGTTTTCAAATGCTTATAGTTAGTTACACGAGACATGTACAAACTTTTTTCAAATTATCGCTTGTCTGTCTCTCTGTTTTGTTCGGGCTAATTTATGGAACCGATTTTAATGGGACTTCTACTGAATAGAGCAAGTTATAGGTCAATATATAGGGTTATTTTATCCCAATATCTATCGCGCAGCACAGCTAGTATTAAATATAGATCGTTAAAATGAAGCTTTACTTGTAAGAAATGTAAGCCTTCCGTTTTCAATTTTCATCATTATCACCGTCATCATTTTGTCCCCTAAAGGGCGACAATTAATTATCATTACGTCGTATTTTTTTTAATAATTCTCTGTAAACAATCGCCGTAACAAACATTAATAGCATTTTAGATTATTCCAATTGTTTGTCTAATCATCTTTTAGATAAGTAAGCGTGGCATCGCTAATGGCCATCAGTAAATGGCAACCCTAGTTATGGATAAGGGCAAAGGGGACCTATTTGAGCGGTAATGGCCCATTACTGTCTCCCGCGGGCCAAAGGCCCCACTAATTGGAATTATTTCACTCATTCATTAGCAGCTCTCTTAAATAACACACCAATTACTGTTGTGTATCGGCGTTCACATTGTGGCAAATGGAAATTAATAATTAAGTAGGTATAACAATTACATTTGTTTCTGAGTTCTGTTTCTCTTCTCTAGATGGCGTTAATATTTATTTACTGAAAGTTCTATTTCTAAATATTAAGAAGCACTTATTATCAAATCTCTTTCGAATATAGGTTTGTCGATTTAAAGGTACGTCGGAGTCGGAAAAGTACATTGTTGTTTAAAACTTGCTTATGGTTTTTTTAAGTACCTATACGTAAAAAAATACCTATAGTAAGTTAATCATACAACCATACAAATCGCCGTATGCATTCGTTGTGTGGTGTAATAATAAAGAATTTATCTACCTTGTAGGGTAGTTCGAGACTGACTGCGCCAGTGCTGCTACATCCGCCGCAGCGGGCGCACGTGTCGCGCACCCAGAATTCACCGGTGATAACCGGTTTTCATTTTCCAATGTCACAGTCTATACAATTAACAGTAAGCGAACATTCGAAGACTTCAATAATAAATGACATAAAAAGCTACACGGGAATGACGTAAGCGTTGCTTCACCGCGTTACGCGATGCTCAGATCACATCTGAATCCCACGTGCGCATTGTTCGTGCTCGCTTTAAGGGTTTTTGTCGTATTACGTGCCGCTTATTGCTGCGACTGTTCCTATTCGCGATGAATGCTCAATAGGTTCTGTTTATGTAACTCGGGCGGTCTCATCGTGACGAGCCAGCGTGAAAACTGTGACATGTCACAGAGTAAAAACACTGCCAGTACGATAGCGAAATCGTATGTACCACTAAAAAGCATGAGTAAGGGCGGGGTAACAGAGAGAAAAAATCTTTTTAAGCCGTCGTATGAACAGGAAGTATTGAAAGCGCCTATGAAGTCCGACCTTATTTTTTATTTAAAAAATGCATATAAGTATATAACGAATAATTACTAGCTGTTAAGTGACTTCGACCGAGTGGTCAAAAACTGATTTTGTCCACACGCCATACCTTTGCTCCCGTAACGCCATTCACATATAAAGCTTATTTGATTAAAACGTGTTTTCCAATGAAATGAGATCTTTTTCCGCAAAAAATTGCCCTATATCACCCCTTTTCCCTTTATCTAGCTCCACATCAAAACTCACAAGGATCCATTGTGCCGTTTTGACGTAAAAGACGAACAAACAAAAACTTTCGCATTTATAACATCTGTATGGATTAATGTGTAACAGCAATTACTGAAAATGTCAGTTTAAAGTTCCTACATAATATACAATGGAATCGAAAAATCTTTCACAAAACAAAGGCCAAATATTAATGGCATCCTAAAAACGTCTCGTGCATTTCCCTTTCACGTTAAAATAACCAACAAAAGCCGGATAACCGCCTACACGGAGCTAAAGCTCGACGAAACTATTACAAAATCATCCAAAAACAGCCGAACAGACACGCTAACAGGCAAACAGAGTTGCCACCAATAATCTACGCAAACAAAGGCGACGCGTGGGCTGTATGTATGTACATATCGAATTACCGGCGTTCGTGTCGCTATAAATCCACCGTCGGGCATGCGGTTTGACGAAACATTAATAACATTACGGTACACCATCACGCCAGCTCGTAGGGGTAAGCAGAAAGCACATGTTGCCAAACAGTCTTAACAGTCTGACATACTTCGATTATTTAATTATTCGAAGATATTTTGTTATACGAGTGTAACAAAGTATCTATAATAATGCTTGGGATGATACGACACACGGTTATCTGATTCCAAATTAGTCATTTAATTGCCTATGTTATGGTAACCGGACAGCTGATAAACCTGATACAATACTTATACAGACATATATTTTAATACAGATTATATATTCGAATAAAGATTATATATTCGAAATACCAAGAAGTTGGCAAAGAAAATTAAATAACTGGAATTATTCCCACATAGTCCAGGAACTCCTTGCCGGCATCTATGTATTTTTCCTGCCTCCTACAACTTGGAATCCTTTAAAACAAGAGTGAATAGGCATTTTCTAGGCAAGCGAGCTCCATCCTAGACTGCATCTCACTTACCATCAGGTGAGCTACAGTCAAACGCAAGCCTATCGTACAATACAAAATAATAATAATAACTTTTCTCTCTATCAGCGCCGCTAAGCCGCAAGGCTGCCACTTTCTCCCATTCTCTATTAAGATTAGGCCTCTCTGGTATGTGTTTTGCTGTTCGAATACTCCACGAGTAGCTACAACTCAGCTGCGTGTATCAATTCCCGTGGTTAGCAGTCGCTATTGTCGCGATTACGTCACCCCGTGGAAATGGTGGCGTGCGGCGGCATTATGAAGATGGTAACGCCACTCAAGGTGGTAATTCGTTGAGCACACAACATCAACGTTTCTTCGAACAGATTGCTGCAGTGACGAAATTCACTTCAAATCTCGTAAATTCCAAGTCGATTTAAGAAGTTCGGGGCTTTAGAAATACGAGCATTTTGTTATGCGTCGTCTAGCTAATTCTATTCGTTATATTAAATGGATAGTAAAGGTGAAGAGGAACATGCAAAGGCAGGCACGTGAACCAATACAACCACAAGGGCTGCTGCCTAGCAGCAAAAGCGAGAAACTAAAGCTCAACTAGTGCTTACGTTCAAACGCTAAGGGAACCCTATAAACAATGAATAAATATAAAACTATTCATTTAGCAATAAACTGTGCCCTAAGCACCTGACACAGCGGAATACAATATATTCCACCTTATACATATTACATAAGAATTTATATTAGCGCTCATAAAACATCACATAATATCGCCTCTTCAATACGTTTTACGACGTTTTAAAGCCGAATAAAATGTTTAGCACTGCACGCGAATAATAAATTCGAAGATGGCACCGCACACACGCGACAATGTTGGGTACCTTAGTAATGAACTTTTGTCTCTAAGATACCATTTTATGCGTTGTTCTAAAATATAGCTAGTTACAGCTAATGTTTCAGTGTTTTACAACCACATGAAAATGTTAATAAATCATTATTTTAATCATACACCGCCAGTGTTTTGAATAGCATCTCGTGTAGGTGACATCGCTAAAATGCGTGAATTTATTGCTTCGCTGTTATTGCTTTCGCCTAAAATTTATTTACTAAGTACTTCCTCTTAAGTATGTACGGGCAGTGTGAAGTCTGTATTTACTAAACAGTGATTTTTTTCAATATATCAAACAAGTGTTTTTTTTTTATTAAAATATAAATACGATTATAATTACGGTACAAACGCACAAACATAAATCTTTCTCTTTCACACACACAAACATTAATCTGTCTCTCTTTATTGTCAATTTATTGTCATTAATGAGAGCGGTGTTAAAAACTTTTCAAAAAAAAATTTAAAAAATTGTTTCGTCAAAATAAGAGCTCCTAATAACCCATTTTATTATTAGACAATTTTTAATTCAATAGTAACGATTTAAATATGAACGCACTTTTAAAATTGGAATCACGACAACTTACATATACATATTTTAATGCATTTTTTTTTCAATAATAGTGACGTACTCACGAACATAATTATCACAGACGCAGATTCGAACAGCGCAAACTGGTTCCGAGTGAAACAATATTGTCTATGGCGAACAAATTATCTCCGTATCTGTGTTCGGAGCCAGAACACGAATGCAGATAAACAACAGAACAAGGTATTTATTTTGAAACGTGTTAATTATACAATGTTTTATTCATACAGCCACTAGAGCCTAGACTGAGATAGGGTTACTGGTAACGCATAAATAATATTTGTTACGCAACATAATGACTGAAGGATTGGTACGTAGGGCAGATAATGTAGGTCAATACTCACCTTGAGAATTAATAAAATACAATATTATGTACCTGCTGTGACGATAGCCTTATGGTTTGCATTACAGATTCCCACTAAAAGATGTGACATTCAAACACTGGCATGTAAGTTTCGATTTAATAAATAAATAAGAAACATTTATTCATCCAACGTACTACAACACAGGTGATGGATACAAACATTAAATACTAAACACACAACATAAACATAATAAAATATAAAGAAATAAACATATTATTAAGATGGATTTACAATAAATTAATGTTAAAAAACTTTTCAAAAGCAAGCTTTTATTTATGCTAGTCCGCCATCTTGCTTGATCCGCCATATTGGAATTAGAATGACGTCATATAGCTAAGCATTCATTGTCATCTAGAATAAACGTCTATACCAAATTTTAGCTGAATCGGTTAAAATTAACTGGTCTAAAATTCAGTCGCAAGGTTCCCGCCCGGACAAACATACACACACACTAATTTAATAAAAACTTGTATTAATAAAAAACTGTTAATATGAGCACATTTATTTATTCTACATCTGGGTGTGTTAACAAATCTATGTTATATAATCTATATAGTGTGTATATATGTAGTATATAATCTGTCTTTTCACCATAGACAGGCCTTACCTTGTTAAGGATCGGATGGCTGTGTGTGAGAGAGTACGAAGATATTGTTACTATTATTATATCCGTGGAACGTGGGACTGGAATTCACTAATCATCAGGTGAACTGCATACCCGATTACCGCTCCGTGGTCATCGCTTATCGTATACTCGAGATCATTCCAGAAAGAACAGCTTCTCACCACGAACGCACCCTTCATGACTCTTATGGGTCGGTAAATAAGATTGAAAATCGAGTGATCCATACGCCACTTTAAATAGCAACGAGTATTTGTAGCTAATCTCGCAAGTACCAATCATTCTCAACCTGGTTTCAAATTTCGAACTGGGACTGAACTTTTGGCGCCATTACGCCAACTTACGGTATATTTTTTCCGCACTCACCAGTCGAATTACTGTTATAACATGATTATGAGTTTCCTTTGAGTAACGCGATGTGTCCGGTTCCTGCTTATTACCTAGATACACGGGGATTTCTAATAATCGATATTCGAATCGAATGAGCAATTTGTATGTGATTAGTCGGAATTAGACGAATAATTGAATAATCGATTGCCGGTCGGATGGGTTGTAAGCTTCTGTTGCAGACAACGCTGATTTTACTATTTCACCTTAATAAAACCCTGCTTAGAAATCGTATGCAGAAAACTAAATTTAACATATCGATAGCTAAATAACAATAATCTCGGGACAGCGCCGTAGAGCGCACAAAAAGTAACGGAAAATAACAACCAGCATTCATTTATAATAAAAATATTTGCAATGTTGCAATATGGCTTCATTGCGATAATGGCAACACTGGACAGCTTATTATGTTATCTGTCAATGTCAACCTGCTGTCATCTGCTTACAAATAGAGCTGAAAAAAACAGCTTGTTAAAGATGTTTATTCAATTTTTTTTATTGTGCGATAAGCTTGCTTTTCACTGCGAGCTCACCTGTGTGCTGATTCCGAGTTTTCAATATTTCACTCGCCAAACGCGTCGAGAAGTGAGTGTAACTTGCCATCTCATTG
>DWGJ01004937.1:0-10986 GCA_018246895.1 Aspitha aspitha aspitha
GGGGGGGGGGGGGGGGGGGGGGGGGCGGAGGGCTCGCGCCGACCGGTCACGATCAAAACAGATCGTAAAGCGGCTCGGCCCACATCTCACAAACAACACCTCGTACGTACAACCTTCATATCGTCCGCACCAGCATTTCTCATAGTCGACACTTGAAACACAACGTTCTAGGCTCCAAGCTTTTAATTGACATCAGCCGCGCTACACACACACAAATAACGCGAGCCGTCTTCGTGTCGACCGACGACGGCACACGAGACCGTGCTATGGACAACGGTTAGGAACAATTTCACCTTTATTTCATTGAATCAAATCCGAGCCGTACAGGCGTTTCTATAGAGGATGTTCACGTCGACAATAATAAGGAATTTAGTTTTAAAAAATCCTCTAGAACTTCTAAAATGTTAACTACAGGAAATGAAAATACGTTTTTTGTTAAATTCAGAACACTGTCTCATCGCTGGATCGTTCTCTGTTTGCTATTAACTTTATTTCTTGTTCCCGAAGTAATTCTTTATGCAAATGGCGGTTGCTCGCTCCGCCGGCGCCGCGCGGGACGCTTTACGGAAATGTTTATTATCGAGGAGGATTTAAGAACGACGCCAATTTATTTGTGGTACGAAATGAGTGCTGCTTCCGCGCTCGCGGTATCCGAAATATATTAGTGTACTATTTAAAATATCGTAAAAGTCCGGGATACATTTTATGTCATCGGTCAGGAATTTATAAGAAGGAGAGGACAACAGACAAGAACCTACGCAACGTACATTTAAAGATTTTACAGAACCACCGGTACTTTGAGGTACAAAAATTTAAACTTACTTTAATATTTATATAGACTAAAATAATTACTTTACTTTAGTCATTTACATCGACGCATAACCCGTTGACCAGCAGATACTGCACATTCTCGTATTATATCAAAATGTCGGGTCGCACATGAAAGAGCTCGTTGAGGAGAACACATAAAATACATATAACTAGGCTTAGAAGCATTCCCAATCATAATTAAAAAATAAATTAATGAAAAAAACGTAAGAATTTAAGTTTTTATTTAATTGTCCTAAAAATAGAAAATAAACTTTAAATTAAATTCAACCAATCTATTTTTTACACGAGCTTTTCGCGTGCTTGACATACCTACTTATGAAGTAACTCAATGAAAGAAAATGTTTTCTATAAAATATGGACATCGTTCTCAACTTGTTCTCCCTCAATTATAAAAGGCACAGTAACTATACCTAAATACAACGTACAAAAAATGAATTCTAACGAAAGGGTTCGGATTCGGTCAGTTTTTATGTAATAATCAACATCGACCCGCGCTCCGTAATGACAGAGGGTCGTCGGAGACTTGTTCACGAACTTGTAATGAATTTGGTAATTCGATTTGTGGGTCTCGACGATATCAGAACTACTCGTGGCACTGTGGGTTGCCGATAGGGCGCGCGGCGTGTGGCGGCGGCGGCGGCCCGGGATAGCAATACAGCGCGCGAGTTTTACATCCCAACATCCCAACATCACAACTTGACAACAACAACGAACCAAATTGATGTCGGTGTACGATTACGGTGTCTGGCCGCCTTGATCATGTTCACCTCATTATTATACTTACTATTACTAAATTACTTAACTACTTGCCGCCTAACTTCAAACAACTTCAATCAACGTCACGGAAGCACGAACATCGCATACCGCCGTGCTTTATCACTGTTTACAGAGATCGAAATACAAGTTATTTAATAGCAGTGGTGCCTTCCCGTTTATGGTTGATGCACAAATACGTAAATGCATAATCAATTAATCATAAAGACAATTTGGTTAACTTGGAGTGTAAGTATTTCCGATGGTTGTTGTCATTCGCAAAGCAACGTATACTCGTAGTCAGCACTCGTAAGTCCAATCTTGACGTACAGTTGTCGATTGGAAGTGTTCTGTTCCTTTGAGAGCCTGAATTTGAAACGCTTGATAAAATCACAGAACGTAAGCTTTGAAAATGGAGACTTGTTTTTGGAAATTACATTCCTTGGATGCTTCGAAGACACTCGTTTCAAAGTTTCCATCCTAAGGAGGCTCTAAAAATCCGTAAAGAAGTCACTGAGAGCCCCTTCATTAACTTTAATGGAACTCCGTAAAAACCGACGGCCTCCGACGAGCCGACGGCCTCCTTGGAACCTTTTATGAAGTTTCATTATCGATAACGTAACTAGCGGCACCTCATTGGCTTACAGACATAACATAAATATGGAATGGATCAGTCACTAAGTTGTACTTCCAGCGCCGCGGTGAAGCAAGCGTGCCTGCTGCGGCTGCGGCTAGCACGAGCGCTAGTCATGCCCAGCCGCTGGATATCTGTCATCGACTGCGCAAACATTCCGGTTTCTCACCTATTCACGTTATTAATAATGCTTCGATACCATGAACTAGCCAGCCATCCAATTTCGGCTGCACAGTACTATACGTCGTATACATGACACATGACAGGGGCACAGACGAAGACGCGACGCTCGTTTGTATAAAGACCAGCCGCGGTACATTCCAACATCTGACACAATTAGGAGATCGATCTACATTTCGTCTTTTACGTTTGTCAGATCGTATACGTCACTTCAACTTCGCATACACACACTCATAATAATAATTAAAACATCCGCCGAATTCGACTGTCTTCAGCATGTTCGCTGCGATGACGAGCCCTCATGTGTCCGACGTACCCTGTCCTGTGTGTAACCGACCGTCCACCAGGAGTGTAGGAGCGAGCGCCGCTACTGTCACGCCAGCTGACGGCGGACGGTGCCCTGGGTGTCAGTTGCTCGCGGCACGCGCTCATACAATGATACCAAATGAATACAATAAAACAATTCAATCTAATATTTGTCTATTTCCGCGGAGGCGCCGCTCGATCTCGTAGAGTTTCATTACTCACGTTTCGCATTTCGTCACGTTCCTCGACGCTCTATTGATCTCTGGACCTTATTACCATCGCATAAGGTGTACAGATAATAACGAAATAGCTCCGTGTATTGAAATTTGAGCCGTATAGCCAGTGGCTAAGGTTACAAATGTGAGGCGTATAATCGAGTATAGCTATATCATATAAACACAATTAGCGAGAAGTGGCGGCGCGGCGTTGTACTCGTATGTATTGCACGCGGCAGCTGCTGGCGCGAATGGAGGGATACGTGTCATTAGTTAACACGATGCTACGACGACGAAATCCGGAAGGTTTTATGAAACACTGTCCCGGCGAAAGAGGCCAATATCCGTCCCCTGGCGACGCTGCTCGCGCGTGCTCGGTTATTTCATACGTCAGAATTGCAGCAAACCTTTTCTCATAATCAATTGTATTTAATTCTAGACTTTTCTTATCGTTCATCATAGCGATATGTCCTCGGAGTGAAGGCCCGCCCCCCGTGACCTCCTCCTGCATACAAATCAAGAATCCTATAAACGAGCACGGCCACGAGACTTAAGTACTTAACAGAACATACATATAATTTCTTGTGCACGAACATTTGCATTGAAGAAAGCACGCAAGGTTTTTGTTTTACTGCAATATTATTATACCTCATTATGCAGTAGGTACATAATGTAGAGGGTCTCGAGTAATAACAGCATTAAACGACGCACTCGGTCTAAGAATAACATTCATTTCACAATAGCACCAGTATCAGTACTGACTCATAACATTCTTAAGATAACCGATTGATTTAGCGAGTCGTTTTTCCTATGGTTCTCTATTGTTTATGCTCCTACGTGTATTTTGTCTTCATCTTGCGATCTGTTATTAAATCTTTTCATAACTTATAATGACTGGTTAGTTTGAGGTTATATTAAAATAAATAGCTAAAGGTCGCAAGTAGCCTATTAAAATTATATACAAATCCGAGTGAAGTTGCTGGTTTACGTAGCGGTCCGGTCTACGTAGCCCGGAGGGACGGCGTAGCGCGGCGCCGGGCCCACTACGGCGTAGCGCGGCTCCGGCGTAGCGCTACATTGTAATACACGTAGACGTTGAAGTCTTCATGCGGGTGTTTCAGAAAAAGCAATTGAATATAGGACTCATTTTATATGCAACTTTAGTGTTTTGTGACGTAATTAGTGCAATATTTTAATATTGTATTAGTGATGGTTATTTTGAACGGAACCGTTTATTTACCTGAGTGTACACAGTTGTAAAATCATATTTAATTAGCTATACCAATACACATAGTTTTATTCCTGTGCTAATTACATTCATGTAGCGTTTTTATATATTACAATTCTCATTGACTTCATAGTAATTGCTCTACATATTTGGACTCGTATAAAACATGGTTAATTATTATTAAAAATGGACCTTGTATATTACCGCCAAACAAAGGTTGTGCTCGTTTGGAGCTCAATATCTATTACTATCGCGATCTGATGTAGACTAGTTGTTGTTACAAGCGGGCTGACCCCCCTTGTAACAACGGTCGCACCGAGCACGAACACATTTCCGCTTTAAATATGTTTTAGTTAATGCTACAGGATGTTAATTTATTGTTTGCAGCGAAAACAAAGTGACCTATAAATGTATTCATGAATACGTACGCACCATATATTCTCCTCGGTCCATTTGCCGTTCGAAAACTACCTTCATTCTTTGTTAAATGGGACACGAGCGACTAATGTGCGTGCACCGCGCCGCGCCGCACTGTACCGGTCATTCAATGCCATAGTTATTTTCAAATAAACTGTAATGGAACCAAATAATTGTATTACCAATCAGTTATAAATGATTCTAGAAAAACATGTCCTTTAAAATAAAGATAATTATCATTAGCATTGAGGCGTTTATGTCATAATCTCAAAATGCAAAGAAAAGTACTACTCGTAGTTCAGTCAGCGATAAACATGTATTACCTATACGGGATGTAGCAATGCGATAACTTAAAATAAATGCAATTAAAACGTTTTCACGAGACAAATACGCATTAAATGAGAAATAAATCTCGCATCCTCGAGCGGCGCGGCCGCGGTTACAGGTTCTGCGAAGGCTTTGTTTAAACAGCGGACCGGGCTTATCGTGGCTTACCGCGCCTTAACGTGTCTTATCGTTAGATTCGATATCATTAGTGCGTGACCACGGTAAATGTCGCGTTTACGTGTGTTTCGTTCAAACACTTGCAGTATCCGCTTCCACTTCCGCTGGTTCCGTTTCAGGTACTTCGAAGACGCCTTAAATACTTTGAAACGCTGATGCAAAATATAATAAATGAACACAAGTAGCGCGCACAAATAAGAAGTCAAGTAGGTCCCCAAACATACAGAACAGAGGCGAACCGATGGCTTTCCAACCTTAAGCAGCGTACCTTAGTGTTTTACATTTGAGGCTTGCACTTCAGGGTCTGAAGTAAAATCCTGGCACGCACTTTTAACTTACCCAAGCTATATGTACACGTTTATAAGTCAAGTGGATCCCTGACCGCAAGTGGGCAATGTCGGGCAGGAGCGCCGGCTCGGAACCAGCTCGGCCGGTGTCCGAAGGCTCTTCGACAATATGATTTCAGCTGGACATGATTTATGATACATGTTTACTCGGACTTTCCCGAGGCAGATATAGTCACGGCTATTTCCCGTAGCGCTCGCCGGAGACTGAGAATTGCCGTCGGCTCCGCTCCTGAGTAACTTTTTTCACATCTCTACCTTTCACGTGGCCGTGAGTGAAGACCGCGCCGTGACGAGACGAATGAAGGTAATCTTTAACGATTCTTGGTGTGTTCTACGTCGAGCGGCGGCGGGCGGCAGATTACGCGTGAATGATAACAGTACAACAAATTGTTGTCTTTATATTATTTGAAAAATTAATATGTACAACAATGGAAAACACAACAAAACATTGTTCTCTAGAGAGAGATAAAAAAATTATCCCTTATCTGTTATCTTGAACAAAATATCGTGAATTAAACAGAGAAGATTGTTGGCGCGCGACTGAGACCCGTTCACTGGACTAGAAAGATAACACTGCTGTCATTCTCTCTTGACTGTTGACTGTTTACTGGAACATTGAAGGCCCGCCCGGCGCTGCGTGCTTTATCAACCCTTTCATCTTCCGCTGGTGAGCAGCGCTCCCCTCATGTAAACAATTTTTTTAAAACCATCGTCGGCCACACTGACCCAGTCCGGCTCAGCACACATTACTGGCCGTAGAGAAGAAAGTTAAAATGAAATTGACTGTAGTAGACTAGGAAAAAAGCCGGCGAAAACAACTCCTAACACTCTCTTAAATAACAAAAGCCGAATGAAATTAGCCGCGGGCCGGTGTGGCTCCGGGCCGACGGCGAGCACACGTGCCGCCGTCGCGTGTCACTATCAGCCCGCCGTCGTCCGCTTACAAACTGAGTTCTATAACTACTACATGGCGAGTTTAGAATACCCTGCGCCCTGGTGAAACGTTTTATTTAATCCCATGCCTTCTTATTATTGAAATAGTCCTCAATGTAAGCTTTCCAACAGAGTACTAGGTTGACGGATTCTTTAAATCTCTAATTACCATACATATATACACATATGTATACACATATATACATATATACATACGACATACATACGAGTACATATTGTCGGCCAACTCTTACTCGATACAGCGGAGCGCTTCAGGATCAGGTCCTATGTACAGTCCCTAAACTACTATCAATAAAAATATACAGAACAATATTTGAAATAAATGAAATAGCTATATTCGTACTTTAATCTCATTCGTGTATTATATGTACAATACGTATAAGTGTGTATTGTATGGCTGTGGCAATAATTAATTAAACACAAAAGGTAAATCAGCATAGTTTAAGATGCTGTCCTCGCCCCCCTTATCTGCTCTGCATATTCGTGATTCCCCGTAACCCCCCCCCCCTTCCACGTAGCGCCTTCTTAGAGTTCCCGAACTGTATTACGAAAAAATCATAACTTTTAAGTAAAAGAAGCCTTATATTAACACAGCGACGATCACTACTTACCAGTCAGATCGTTGTCTTCACGCAGAGTGATGTATCACTTCAACGTGTCATACAATATTGGCCGTTAAAAATACGTTTAGTTTATTTCGATGCGCGATCTCACAACGTGTGACCGTCGCTCGCGGCACGCGCTCTCTCGCCGGCCGCCGGCACTCGACTGACGAACATCCTCGCCGCGGCGGAGCCGACAGTTCCTTCAGCCGGAGCCTCGCAGATTCCAACTTTAAACTTTAACAACCTGTTCTGAATGAAGCGAACCTCGCGCAACATCGCGGAAAGCGCGCTCCGCGTAATAAACTCCGCGGAACGTGTCGTCGCCCAACTTTCGTTGTCAACGATCCTCGTGTATGTCCGACGCAGTATTCGATCAGCTGATTAGCACTGTACTCGATTGTTTATATCAATAACCGCGCACGACGAGAACTTGACGACGTAACGGTGACGGTGAGCACTATGAGTAGTGTTTATTTAGTAGACAAAGTTGGACATGATTGGACAGTCGCCGAAGTGCGAGTACATGTCGGGATGCTTCACGTAGCGATGTGAATAGTATATCATAATAATACCTTCACTCCAGTCTTAAAGCATTAAAACACGCGTCATCTTAGAGTGAACAGTTTAGCAAATTCATGAACGTAATTAAAAATAAATCCTAGAGCGTCTGCAGCTGTGCGAGTCGCCGATCTCTTTCAAACGGTGAACGTAAAACGGAGACTAGATGAGGACTGACGAGTACGGAGCTGAGCTCTAGGTCTGAGGTGTTGCTCGACGTCGGAACTTCCTTTATTTGATGCAGTACAATCCTAAGGACTCCCTCCCGCGCGGAGCGACGCGAGGCCACGTGGCGGCGGTCGGGCTACTCGCTCACTTGTACGTGCTCGATTTTGCCCATTTTGATAACATTTTATAAATCGGAGGCAAAATCGTAGGTAAAAAGGTAAAAAGGTAGGACGGGTAAAATCAATAACAGTCACGTACAGACCAAATTATTTATTAATTATATTAGTGACAGCCTCTTATTCTAAAACGAAGCTCATATCCAAAAGAGTAACAATAAAAGAGTTGGATAAGAGTCCTTGCGATCTTAGGATACGATTAACGAAATTTGTCAAATGCTTTTTAATATAAATATTTTCCGACGCGCCTCGCGGGTCGCGGCTTCCAACCCGGGACGGCTCCGGGTGCGACGTGGCGCAGGTGAGTGGGTGTTGGCTTCATTATTCTGTACCTACATAATTACATTTTACCCATATTGTTAGTATTCGCTATTGTAATGGGCCAGTATCTCAGCCACTCTTACGTAGCCACCAGTATAAACCCTACCCGCAAATATAATTGATTGAGATATTGAAAAAAATCAGTTATGTCGTTAAGAACACAGCAACAAATGTTTGCAGAACAGCCCATAGGGGACATGGGCTTCTACATAGTTTTGATCGACATCCCTTATTATTGAGGCTTTATATTCTTATTTCTAATATAATCATCATGTGTACCTATATATAAACAAAATTGCAGAATCTAGTTGGAACTAAGAAATAAAAAAAAATTCTGCGAGTCCTCTAGTTACTCGCGTGTTGCGTGTTGCAAAAGAAATGGAATGTAACGCAAGTTCTTCTGTTGAGAGGAGGTCGTGCTGGGCGCGAGCGTGGTCCGGTGGAGAGTCGCGGGGCGGCGCTAGCGGCGGCGCGCGCGCTGGTCGCGCAGCTGGCGCGCCAGCCACGCCACGCCCTCCGCCAGCCCCGCGCCCGTCAGCGCGCTGCTCGCGCACACGTGCCACGCCCGCCCCGCCACCCGCTCCAGGCCCAGCGCTGCAACACGCGCCGCGCTACACTCATCGAGGAAAATAAGTAATATGTAAGAGCTATGAGTGTGATGGAACTCTCCGTCAAATCAGGCCACGCATCGGAGCCGGTGCCTACTCGCCGGCGGGCGGCCAGTGGGTGAGTGAAATGTGTAAAACAGAGGCGACTGGAGGGGATCGATTGGGAAGAGTTGTACCGGCGGCGACGCGCGCGGCCGGCAGCGCGAGCGGCGTGTCGCTCTTGTTGGCCAGCAGCAGCAGCGGCGCGCGCGGCGGCAGCGCGGGGTGCGCCAGCAGCAGCTGCAGCTCCTCGCGCGCCACCACTGCACACCACCGCCACCGCCGCCGCCGGCGCCACGCTCTCGCTTTACCACACATTGGGCGGCGCCGGTCGACTTATTCGAGATTGCATAGATTTATTCGAATATCTGCCGACTAGTACGCCGTTAGATTAACGTTTAAGATTAACTGTCCGAGGTGCGACACGGGCTTAGAATTTAGGAACATACCGACGATCTAAACATGTTATGTATCATTTGCCCATCTCTCGTACGTACGGAGATAATACATAACATAACATAACCTTAATAACAAAAGTAAAATGAACACTTTTCGAATGAAATTTTTGCCTTTGCCTTGAAAATAAATATAATCGATTAATTATCTAGTGCTATATGCCACATAACCCGCGGTCTCACTCGCCGGCGACGTTTACTTCGCACGACATATCGCATGTCAATATTAGTGACGTATTTTTCCTATACTGCATTAAAAAATCTTTTCTACACTTTCACGGTGCGGTTGAGTAACGGCAAACGCAGCTCGTGGAGAAGGGCCCGTGCGTGGGCAGAGAGGCGCGGCGCCGGCTCGGCCGGTGCGGCGGGCTCGCTCGCTCGGCGGCACCGAATACATCGAGACACATACCGAGGCGCAAATGGTCGGCGGCGTCCACGACGAAAATGATCGCGTCCGCGCTGCGGTAGTGGCGCTCCCACAGCGGCCGCAGCCGCGCCGCGCCCCCCACGTCCCACGCGCGGAACGACACGCCGCCGCCTGCCCGCACACACACACACACTACACACACACGCTGCACTCGCCGCTGGGACAGCGCTACGATATACTACATATTGACTAATGTATCGCTGGAGAGGTGGCGCGGTCGGCGCGAGGCTCCTACAACTAACTAGCGGTGTATCCACAGTACTTGTACCATATCGCATTAACATCAACGTCGGGGCGCTTTAGTTGACATCTGGAACGTCATTGGTCTGCAAAATTTAAGAAGAGGAATGAATCTAGAGGAGAGTATGACGGGTACAACGCGGTGGTAGAAGGAGTTTGTGACCTAATCCATGATATTTGTTTATTGTGATTGTCCTGTTAATAATTATATACATAGGTAAATAACTTCGGCTTCGCCCGCGTGGAAATCACTATTTCATAAAGTTTTTCCCGTGTGAATCGCCTTGCGAAAAATCAGGGCTAAAAGGTAGTCGATATGTTGCTATACAACCTCTTCTATCTTCCAATGAAAGTCCCATCAAACTCGGTTTAGCAGTTCCGGAGGTTAGACCGTTCAGTTTATTTTGAGAAAATCGATCACATACAGACAGGCAGCTTTCGGGGACTTTGTTTTATTATTTGTATATATATTTTAACTGATTTTTAATTAATTAATTTATTTAAGCAGACGTAGCGAAAAACAAAACAGGATAACTAAACAAAACGGACGACAAGTGTGGCAAGTGGCAGCGGCCTTCCTCGTAAACAAGCGATATATCTGACTGTGGAAGTGGTCTTCCTGGTGGGCCACGGTGGGCGGCGGGCAGGGTGGGGGCGGCGCGCGGGGCGCGGGCGGGCGCAGCGCGTGCAGCAGCGTGCTCTTGCCGCTGTTGTCCAGCCCCAGCAGCAGCAGCGTGGCGGGCGCGCCGCCGCCGCGCAGCCACTCAGACAGCTGGCCCAGTAAACCCATGCCCTGCACACCGCACACACCTTCATTCTATAAATATGGTTACTATTCATTCTATAAAAGAGTCGGTGATCTCTTGCCGGACAGTACTGATAGGATCCAATTTGCTCATAGCTGTTAAAAAGGTAATTTTTATACTTGTGTATACCCTGACATGTGACACGTTATTATACTCGTAAGATGAAATCGACAGCCGATGATCCGTGCAGTGGGTGGGAGGGGTTCGGAACGGG
>DWGJ01004938.1:0-10986 GCA_018246895.1 Aspitha aspitha aspitha
CCAGGTCCCTAACGGGGTAGGCAGAAAGCAGCGAGTGCCAAATGTCTCTGTCCTTGCAAACCGTGCTTCATCCACCATCATCATTCTCTACATGCATACACGCCGGTTTATTTTTAAATTTTTTTTTTTGCAATTCTCTTATAAATTAATGCCCACATCCAATCACGCAGCAAGAATTAGCTGAAAATTATCTATGGATGTGAAAAGGGATTTTCGGAGCAATCTATTTTCAACAGCGAAGAATATTTTTTTTGGTTTCGAAATTTAAAGTTTGCAATTCTACCTGATTACTAGCGACATCTGTTAAAGAGTTTGGTTGGTTATTTCGTGTAAAATTAGTTAACGAATTCCTGCTTTGACGTGTATCGGAAAAAATTTGTAAGTGTATTTTGAAAGCGTCCATTAATCATAGCGGGTCGCTATCGTAAGCGATCACAAACAAAAGCTATTCCGTTACACGCGTTTATTTTTCAAACTTTTCACGCACGAGCGGGTACGTTTGTAACTGCGTAGGGAACAAATTAAAAGCATTGTAACCAATAAATATATATTTTTTATTTATCCGCTTCCTTTCTGCGATGTTTACGAAATCGTACCCCATTAATCTTCGGTGCGCCTGTACATCTGCTAATCAACTTTTTTGTATTACAGAAATGGGCGTAAAACGAAACGTAATTGTTTCCCTCCTTATTCTAAATTCAAAAGTTCTGTTACCATAGAACCATGCTATGCTATCTGGTTACTATAGCATTGCACGGCTTTGCGTAATTGCGTTGCTTTCCGTACCGAGTGTGAAATCGAATCACCGAACCTAAAATGAGGACCTAAGGAGAACCTAAGCCTATTAACAATGGCAGTGACAGTAAATAAGCCTCTCTATTTCGCGTAAGTAACCCTTGAAAACTCCAAAGCTGTGTTTTCTCTTCTAATGAAACAACGAAGCAAGTAACGCTTTTAAAGGTCATTGACATCAAAACCTACGTCAATATTTGCGTTCTTTCATTATTTTGTCTTGTCATTTTATTTTCACTTTTCCAAGAAGTGATTCGCAGAAAAATGTCAGGTCTCATCGGTGAATTGAACAATCGTGCCAAATTCATGCCGGTCCCGTGCGACCGAGTTCCGTAGATCACAATTTCTATTTTTGCACGTGATAGCGTATAAAATATACATTGGCATGGAAAGTTGTTGTCGTCAAATCGTAACGAAAGGTTATTCGGTCAATACAATGACAACCCACTACCGTAATTCCGATGTTTATCGGGATCTGTTTGGTTTACCAATGGGATGGAATACAAGAAAATGTTTTGTTGGTAATAAAAAAGGTCACCGCCAAATGCTTAATATACATAGAAAACATATAACATAACAGATACGAGTAGTATTGAAGTTGAAAAAAGTCAGATGCAATGTCAATTATACTACATTACTTTATATTAAAAACAGCTCTATATGTCAATGGACTGTTGCGCCAAGAGATAAATGTGCTCAACGCAAAATGTTTCTCGAAGTCTGGTCGAACCCACGACCAAATTAAGAAGGTGGTCAGATGTGAAAAGGCGGTTAATTCACATTTGGCCAGCGTGGTAGACTGCTTAAACCTGCTCATTTTGAAGGAGACTCATTTAAAAAAGGTTAGAGAAAAATTGCTATTGAACTTTATGGTACAACATTTACAGTCTGTGCTATTAATGCATTGTACTTCATGTGATCTTGACCCCGAAACCTGATACTCTAACCCCCATTTTAAAGATCTACGTTACCTACTTTCTAACACAACAGACTTTGCTGGGACTTCTGAAAATAGCTCGAAAAGAAAATTGCTACACGATAAAAACCATGTAATGTTATAATAAGTATTAAATTGTAATAATTCGTCAGAAAAGGTTATTAATAAATTCCTGGTACCGGTTATTGAGATAAATTTAATAAAGGCGAAACGAACGACATTCTTTACTGATAACGAGAGTACGACGAAACATAAAAGCATTTTTTATATTAATCTAAATATTGTTGTTGATTTCCAACATTCTCAAAGGTATTCTTTCTTTCACGAAAGGTGTAATGAGCGTCAGAAAAAAGAAACCAGTTAGATCCGGTTTCGCTTGTAACGAGAATTCGCTCAAAAACGTATAAAAGTGATGTATATCTTAAAGCAGACTAGGTTATTAGGTCTAACATTTTCTAGTCGTATATTTGTTCACATTGGTGGCATACGGAAGGAAAATTCTGCACGCGATATCCACGACATGGCAAGATTGGCGCCATAAGAAAAGCCATAAACACTTTTTATGGCAACTCCGTGTACTAGCACATGCAGTTACAGTAAGCAGCTGAATTAGGTCGGTATTTTGTTTGTTAAATGGTTTTCTGCTATTTACGGTAATGCAGTTTAAGTTTCAAACTGGAACCTTCTTACAACGTCATTATTGACTATTCGCCCGCATGGAAATGAATATTCTTCCATTTATGAAGTGATTTGTCGTTGCTGCTGCACTCCTATCAGTCATAGGTCATGTTATATAGCCTATAGCCTTCCTCAATAAATGGACTATTCAACACGAAAATAATTTTTCAATTCGAACCAGTAGTTCCTGAGATTAGCGCTTTCAACCAAACAAACTCTTCAGCTTCTAATAATATTAGTATAGATAGCTTCATCCAAAGCAAATGCCAAGTCGAGTATCGAAATTCACATCTCAGCTGGACATAGATTAATATAACTTGACCAAGTCACAATAAACAGTTATCAGATGTCATAAAAACAACCAAACGTTACGACCTGATTTTTATGATATAATTTACGAGTAGACTAGCTAAAGATCGGAGAATGAGAATTTTCTAAGATATTCAGTTTTAGTCTTATTTATCAAACTCCGTACATAAAATATCTATTCTTAACTCATTATTCAGCTTATTAAATGCTTTTATTGTCAGTGGTTAACCCCTTCCGACAATAAACAATTTTGCCGATGATGTCATATGTAACAGACATCTAGTAGGCTTAGTCGACTATTAAGTCTAAGATTGTTAAGTTCTATAACCAAACTTATTACTGATGGACCAAAATATCGCTTATCGTGAATATATTTTCATACAAAATATACTTCACCGTTTCAGTTTGAATGCGCACTATAATTAATTTCGACAAAATTCATTATGAATAGCCCTAAATCCGAAGCATCGCTTGCCAGGCATTGTATTGTATTATGTATTCATCGGAAACATCGGAAGCATCGCTTGCCATATCAACAGCGGTTAACAACAATGGACGAGGATTACATCTGCACGCAATGTGAATAATAGGAAATCTAAAAAATTAATTAATAACCATAATTATTTATTTATTTGCATCATGCATAAATGTTTTGCTGTGGCAATTAAAATTAATTGTTTTCGCAACGCAGTGCAAACTTACCTACAAGCCTATTCAATGCCTATGCCTATGATACTTAATATAATTCGAGTCAGTATACTTTTACGGTGTACTTACTTATAGCACAATTGACTATAAGAAGGCATTTTATTGACCCAATACTTATAATGGCACTATTGATAAAATATGACAATAAATGGTTGACGATGTCGTAAAATGTAGGAAAAACTTCATTGCTCCAGATATTAAAGGTTATATTAACTGAATCTTTTGTATGAATATGATATACCTATAAGTCGATCATATTCTTAACCTCTTAGAGATTTTAGAAAGAAAGAATGAAAGAGAACATTTATTAGGGCTAACGACATAAACGCTCATCGACAACAACAACAACAACAGACTGCGACCATACCAACATCTCGTCTTATAAATAACACCTACGAACCAAAACCTAGTTAATATAAATTCGATTCGAATGACCACTAATGGTATATAACCAAACAGCGTTTAATTTTGCTCTCGATAACAATTCAGGTGCCCTTACCCTAGTTTATGGGTAATAACACCATATCTTGAGTTTCTCGGTACTCATAAACTGTGGTACAAGTGTAATATTGTTTCCATGGTGATCAAAGTGTTACCAACATCTGTCCTTATGCGTATTTATTTTATAGTTTACTAGTGGACGTTACACGTTTTGCTGTGGTTATACATGTCAAATCATATATGTCAAATATGGTGCATTTAGAAATTTATTTTATGTAAAAATTTATTGACAATTGACATTTATTATTTATTTGTTTTACGAAAACTATCCTATCTTTAGCTATCTAAAGCTTTAACTATCTTATCTTTTAAGTTGGATCAAATAATATGTATATATGTACAACATTTCATTGAAATCGGTTCAGTGGTCTCGGAGATTTTCGCCAATGAACATCGTGACACGGGATTTTTATATATACAAGAGAAGATGTACATATAGAACATGTTCTAAGTATACAGAAAATAAGAAAGGACGGTACAAAGGTAACGCTAAGTTCCCTAAGAAATTTATTCCAGCACACCTGTGACTTTGTTATTGATCAACAACTGGACACAAGTCTTCTCTCATAGTGACAGGAATTTAGGCCCTATTCCACTAAGCTGGCCAAGTACTGATTCTCAAACTTCAAACCTCAAAAACATCACACATATTAAAGCATATTCCAACTTTCCAACGTGTGCAAGTTTCCTCACGATTTTCCTTCACCGTTATAGCGAGTGATATTCCAATACTAAGTTACAAAACGCACGTAACAAAACAGAGGTACGTATATCAGGATTTGAGCTCAAAACCCTTGGAGTGAAGACTGGATTTCAAACCTGTCACTACTTCTAGTAAATGCTATCAAAAAAATACTGATAATAAATGAGCTGTCATAAACATAAGGAAAGTTGATGGTCACTAACTATGTAGTTTTAATAATATTTTAGCTATTGACGGTTTTGTATTAAAATGGTAGTGGAAGTAAGGAAATAGAATGTCGTTTTATTTTATGAATAGACAATTTTATTGCTACCGTTCAATCATAAATTTCCAAGGGCCGCGAACTTTGATTAAGTGATGTGTCTAACCTTTTCATAGTAACAATATTAATGTGCATATCGACGGGGAAAATATAGATACTTCTTGTAATGAATTAGTCGCTTTGTAAAGGCTTCCATTATTATTAACGTTAGCTTGATCGTGAATCAGCGTAACCTTGACATTATATATATAATCAAATTTAGGTCAGGATTTGAGGTTTCAAGTTTTAACTTAGATACATTAGATTTATTATTTATTTCGTTTCATTCATTGTTTACATAAAATTAGTATCTTCCAGGAGCACATTTTTACAATGCCTATGCGGATTGGTAGGGAAACTGTGGCTGATTTTCTTAAACCACCTTTAAATCCTTCGTCAAACTTAACGATTTCTACGGCAGTAAGCCGTTCCGACTTATATGACAGCTTGTGCAACTTTCCCAGTAGCGATCACCCATCACCCAGCACCCATCCAAATGATGATCCTTTTTTATGGGTGCTGGGTGAGCAACCATGTCCACATTATAATAATAACTGGGGACATCTGATCACAGGGCTATCTGATTCCAAATTAGGCAATTTAATGCCTGTGTTATGGTAACTGGACATTTGATAAACATACAATAGAATACTTACATAATAGATAGTTTAGTACTCCCAGACACAGAACAAACAAATGTGCTCATCACATAAATCTTTCTCCCGGGTGGGACTCGAACCCACGACCTTGGCATATAGTCAGGGTCTCTAATCAGTCTACTACGTGGCCAGTTCTTGGTCAGCTTTACAGATTTTTTGCAGTCAGCCACGTGCTGTGAGCACTCCGTTGAAATATAAGTGAATGATAATTTCCTGTTCAAACATTCTATCACGTAAGCATTAATTCGTTACCACAATGACTAAGTGGTCGGCCGTGTCAACGTCATGTCACACCTTTTCTTTAGGCATTCCCTGTTCAAGGTGTGATACCTACTGTTTGTCCATTAACGCGATTATAAGACGATTACTCGAATTTTTTGGGAGATTCCACTTGGATGTCATGTCATTGTTGATGTGAGCACTTATAGGTGTTTCCACGCAGTTATTGCCAAATTGTATGATAACAATCATTTTGGAAAGTATTTTTGTTAATGTAACCTACTTCTTAATCTCAAATATGCTGTGGATTTTACACAATGAAATTTTATTACTGTTTGGTAAAAAAAACTAAATTTCAATGTGAATCTACATTCTAATTTTGAATTGACATTTCGTTTTACTCCATGACACATTCGGCATAATGATAGTTATGCTTTATGAGGCGCTTATGATTTTTAAATTTGGAACATTAACATCTTTTGTCTATTGGATATACGTATAAGAGTTGTTTATAAGTTTTACGATTTAATGTCGGGTTATAAGCAAACTTGTTTGCACCGACATTAGCAATGCAGCCCGGGGCATACATTATCACCTCCATGTAAATGACCAATATTGAGAATTTCCTGATATTTTGTTTGATAATGTTTTATAATGATTTTTGTTTTCTGAGCTTACATAGAGACACATTAATGTTCAGTATTGAATAGTACGTTAACATAACACAGCGTTAAATTGCCCAAAATAAAAACATTTAATTATTACGACTTTACTTAGGCATCCTTAGTACGTTGGGATTCTAACGCTCCTCGCCATGCGATTAGTTCAGGAAACTAGGTTATCCCGACACGTACATAGTTCAGATGGGAACGTACATTGCACCTTTATTAGTCGTCCCCAGCGGCTTGAAAATATATAGCGTGAATGTAGGAAGTGGGAAGATTTATACTTTAAATTATAAATCTTGGTTTAATTTACTCTGAAACATGTTCTCACTGTGAACGATTAAAATGTTACATTTCAGATATGGTACGGATACGTGTATTCATTATAATGTCATAAGTGCAGCATGGCTTTTTTCTTTTTTAAAACAATGATAGGAGTTTTTCAGCCAGCCTTTTTCTTCCTACCTCAGCCTAAAGGACTCACGAAGCCTCTGAAAGAAAACTATAAAACGTACTGACATTTATTAAATGTATGTTTGTATATATGTATTATCCCAAAATACTAAGTGACTAAATATTTAGTATTAAGCAATAATACGAAAAGTTAGCCTTTATTTTTCGAATTTCATTCGTGTCTATAAAGATTATTCGCAATAACATAAGGAATTTGCAACTGTTTTTCCTCCCTGCCTTTATTCCTTCCTTTCATTTATTCCTCGCATCGATCATCATTTCCTTACTGTGATTGTATGTTAATGACCTAACTTTATTGAAGATATATCACCAAGAGTGATTGCCGACAAATCACTGGCCGAAACAATTATATGCGCATTAATTAATTAAAATAGTCGAATGTTAACAAAAAACGCTAATTAACGGTTATAAATTTATTGGTGAAACAAATTAACGTCGAATTGCAGTCTGGTCGGCCCTCGGTAAACTATGGGGTCGTTGACGGTAATAAATCGTTAGCGAAATTCATTGTATTATCATTAAAAAACTAAATAAAAAACAAAACACTAACTGACAGTCCATTACAATTTGGTTTTCATTACAATTTTTCGCTCCGAGATTCGAGAATCGAATCCGCACACACACACACCCACCCACACATACATACACACACACACCCACCCACACATACACACACACACACACACACACACACACACACACAACTGACTTTCCAAAAATTATGTTACGTTTTAAAATTAAATTCGTTATAACGGTGTAGGAAATCGCGAGGTAAACTGCCCACCTTAGAATTTACCTTAAAGCATTCTGTTACTTGTGAAGCGTTATTTTTCTTTAATTGCCCTATTATTCGGAGCTCTTTCATTATGAGTGAAGCGAATCCTCAATAGTGGATCGTGATAAAAATGGACCAAAACGTAGATAAAAAATTGCTAACCCCAAAATCCTGTGATCAACCGTGTTGTTTCAAGTGGCGTAGTAAGGGCATGTTATTTAGTTACTTCTTGTTCCTCGTTTTTTGATCTTTGTTAACTATACGATTCAACCATATCTATATACCTATACTTATAATATTACAAAGCTGAAGAGTTTGTTTGGTTAAACGCGCTAATCCCAGAAACTACTGTTTCGATTTGAAAAAATGTTTTTGTGTTGAATGGTCCATTTATTAAGGAAGGCTATGGGCTATTTAATATCACGCTATGACTAATAGAAGTGGAGCAGCAATGACAAAGTTGCAAAAACGGGAAAATATTGATTTTCACAAGCGAAGCTAGTCTAGAATAAGGTAGCATTTTATGACTTCGTATTGTAAACGAAGAGAATAATTTCTTAATTTAAATTCAGAGAACCCTTTTCAATGTTTTGTCTGGTAGCTACCGAAAATATTATAGCCGAACTTAAAACGAGAATTTGATATCCCACCAAAGGTCGAACGAAAGGCGCTCCGGTTAGATATAAGAAACGTGAAAATACACTTCTGGTAAAGTTCAGTTTGTTTAAAGTGCTTTCCGATATGACTTCGAGTGGCGAGTGTTTCAATGCTAATTTTATTTACCAATACCTACTCGTACATGCCGTGGGTTGACTGCCCGCGGTACAATTTGGGTGTTCAAAATTGTTTTGTAAAAACCGGTAAAACCGAACGTCACCGATTGATGGTTGTCAGCTATGTGATAGATTATGCTATGGATAGTTCATAGGAACTTACCAAAAAAAAGCGCCGTAAATACCTATTAAAATATGAAAATATTTGTACATTTGAAGACTTGCACGTTTCTTAATATTTGTGCTAGTGAAGCTGTCCTGTGCCGTAAGTAAATTATAGCTTTTCATGGCGGTTCAGTTTACGCAAAACGTAAAATAATTTCCGTAGAATGTTTATAATTCTAACAGTAACTTATATTCTTGACTGTGGATCAAACTATCACCATATTCTCATCGAAATCGATTGAGCAATTAACCCCAAAATTATCAACCATTAAGACTTACCTTCGCATCTATAAAATGAGCACGGGTATAACTTTCGTATACGCGTAGTAAATTTTATCCCCATAATTAATCCACGGGGATTAATTTCGAAACAAAATTGAAACACTTTAATGTATTATAGATGAAACCACCGTATATTTACTCAGTCGATGTATTTTCAAGTATATACGCTGGAGACCAATAAAACAGCTTCGCGAACAACTCCGCTTAAATGCCAATAAGCTACTGTAGCGCTTTAGAAAATGTTTTCATAACGAAAAAGAAAAACATCTTAGCGAACACGACAGAAACAGACTGCTTCCATTATAATAATATGATTTTACTAATCGCTGATAAATCGAAGCAAATCTAAAAAAATAAATAAGAGTGAAGTATGAAGAAAAATATATCACATTTTCTGACTACACGAAATTTTATAAATATGCATTTATCTGTTTCCAACACGGTGTTTGTAATGTGGTCTTCAAAGGACAGTTGTATGTTCATATATGACATCCTAAAATTGACTGCTTAGTTTTTAATTCTTACACATTTTTCCTTATGAAAAATACAAAATCAACTTTAGTAACCCTTGGGCGTCAGTGAAGACGGGTCTAAGATGCCGTTAAAATTGCTATAATAAATTTTGAAAACACAGTCTAAAAAGATCTGAACATTTAGTTACCTTTGAAGGGGATATGAAGTCAATTGTTTTAACATCGCGTTAAAAAACTTTTCGTCTGTTAAAAGCTCCTGAAATAAGGACAGAAATTCGGACTGCAAAATACTGTATCACTTTCAACTCTATTCCAATCGCATAAGGCTCAAGTACCTTGGTATAAACGAATTATATATTCAAATCGAGATAAACTAAACAGAAACTTTTTCTTTGTTTTTTTTTTAAAAAGCTTGCGTCACGTTAATCGGAGTTAAAGATCAAGAGGCTCTGAAATGTTAACTTTGTAAAATACTTAACACTTCTTATCAAATTCAAAAAGTTTAACGACGTCAAGTAAAAACTCAAGTGGGACAAGCCGGTTTTGAGATTTATTTTTTAGACAGTACAGTGCAGTACCTTTTTTTAAATAATACAAAAATAAAAACGCAATAATAGCCAAGTGGCTTTGATATCAGCCTCCAATGCGGGGTGTCTGGATTGAAATCCTTGCACCCAAATTCATTCAGGTTATATGCGTTTTTAAAATAAAAACATGGTTCGCTATAACTGTGTAGGAAAATCGTCAGGAAACATACACTCCATATGGCTCTCTCTTTCTTTTTCTCTCTCTCTTTCTTTCTCTCTCTCTCTCTTTCTTTCTCTCTCTCTTTCTTTCTTTCTCTCTCTCTCTTTCTTACTTTCTCTCTCTCTATCTCTGGACCGCCCACGTGAAGACTAACAGCCTATGATCTGTGTTCAACAATGGATATATAAGAAGGTTGGAAAAATATGTATATAAGAGTATAGTAATTCGGAATATCTTTTAGAACCCAGCAAAAAACACTACATTAAAAATATCAGTCTACTCTTACCTTTTATAGCGGGCAATATATTATTACATCATATCATAATGCCTCAGGGTTGCGAGTAGGTACTATAATTACTGGCATGTACGAATTTTTATCTAAAGATTCAAAAGGGAATCAAGCTTCAGTACAACTCTTAGAAGTGTCCTATAAATTTTATATGCGTGATTATAACTGATAGATTATAATAAATTCATGAACATCGAAGCAATCAATTTGTTTCCGTTAAATTGCAAAGTTAATCATACGGAACGCACGCATTTCGCAGCCGCAGCTTATTTTCAAATCGGCTTAATAACCGTTCGTAAGCTCCGACCGTCGGAAAGCTTTCTATTCGTCGTTCAAACAAAGGCCGCTAAGTAGCTTTTAGGCACAATTACACGCAAGAATTCCTTTTTATCTTTGCTAGGAAAAGCACTTGAAAATTTTCCGCAACACCTCGGCACATTACGAATTGAGAAGCGCGCAGTGTGGAGTGCCTTACTCTCTACGATTGAAGAGTGAAGCTACTTCGAGTACAGTCGAAAACTGACTCTCGCTCGCGT
>DWGJ01004939.1:0-10983 GCA_018246895.1 Aspitha aspitha aspitha
ATCCCTAATCACCCCCTGATAGTTATTTTGGAAATATGTTTCATGTACAGAATTGACCTCTCTACAGATTTATTATAAGTATAGATTACACAATTTAAAAAAAATACTTTGCCAATTTTGCGTGCATTTTGGTTGCCTACAATTTAATTAGTTGCCAATAATACAAGAATGAAGTGCATGTTAACTATTTAAGCCTATTGTTTCTTATTGATTCATCAGTTTATCACGAAAACAAGTTTTCGGAGTGACCCCTAGCCCCTAGATTACCTTAGTGCAAGCAACTCACGACCTGTCGCGAACACACAGAATTGTTCTGAATAGTACCTACACAACATTTTTATAATCTGTAAATCTTTGCCTGAAGCGACATCGACATGAAACCGCTTAATGTGCATCTGACGAAGGTTGTTACCATTTAATTATTTATTTACATAATTCCTTTTTTTTGGGAGGTACGTACTGGGCAGTAATTAATTAGCGGAACATTTTAAGTACTTAACTAAAAATTGAAAAACAATCAAATGTCTTTTTGTCTTTTTGTCATTTCTACTTATTTTGGTATATCTTTATTAACTTGCTTTTGAACATGTCTGTTCGGGTGGATTTATGTACCTTTATACATATTAAATTTTAAACTATAAATGAAGTTGAAAGATTGCCTGCAATCATAAAATGGTCTAAATCTGGTCTTTGGTTATAATAAAAATATTAATAATAATAGATTACGTCAAGAGAAGTCCATACAGACTACAGTCAACCGATATTAACCATTTATAATCTTTCTAGCTTCGATTCGGTTATAGAAATCGAACGACTACAATGCGATTACGAAAAACAAACAAGTATTTCATGTTATCATCCCATACAATGCGATCAGGGTTTGGACACTGAACGTAACTATTACATACGAAAACTACAAATAAGTTTAAAAATTTAAAAGTGGTAATATTAGATTTATTTACGATTTTTTATAAATATTTCGAGTTTCCTTAGATACTTTTAAAAACGTAAAAAAACAGACTCCGACATTCGATATTTCGATGTCTAGGAAACCGTTACCAAGCTAGAAGATCCGTCGGTCCTATTCGATCTAAGGGACCGATAAATCTGCGCGGTGTCATTTTCACTTGATCTCTTGTGAATCAATTGATCGCTGTCAAGATATATTTTACTGAAATAATATCAATGAGCCATCTAATTTCGGTTGCAGCAAAAAGAACCACATACAATGCAGTGCATATTACTCAATAGATGTTTGATTTTGCAGCAAATATATTAATATATGTCTGGATCTTGCATGTATAATCCTACTACTAAATATGTATAACGGCTGTGTAGCATTTGTCACACGCTTCTTTACGTAACAGATCCGGTGTCTCAACAATGTTCTTGTGTCGCAAATTAATGATATTTCACACTTTTCCCACATTGTAACGATAACCCTAACGGTATCTTCATCTTACATTGAAACCATGATGTAAAAGTTATGAGCAGCCGCAAAATAAAAAATGCCATGAAACAGCTTTTGCTATCTAATAATCTGTATATCTAATTATCTACTTTTGTATTCTATATATTTTAATAAATGTTTTCTTTGGACGCACCATAATCTTTTGTGATGGTTCCCGTTTCGAATTACCTATATAACAAGATCACTTTTTTAAGATCGAGTTTATCATAATTTCACGAAAAACGAACTATGTAATAGATTGTAGGTAGGTATAATTTCTACGTTTATTTTTCCTTTGTATCTATATACAGGTATCAGTTGAAGGCTTTTGCAATATTATTTCCTACCCGTTATACCGTCTTGCAAGGGTGAATTGAACACAACAGTAATGGCATTTAGAACTTCAGTCACCGCGAAGTTTATTACGATTATTAAGGCGGGCAGGAAACGTTAATCTGTCTCTATCTATGTCATAGATCGACGCTCCACCGGGATGAAGCTTATCTCCAAGGAGAATCTTCATCAAATTAATTGCTTCGGCCAAATTGACTGCATTTTATACGGTACTATTCGCCGCAAATATTGATTGTCAAGTAGTCGTGCTGTAGATGTTATCAGTATATTGAGTCGCTTACAAGATTAGTTTTGACGTTTAACGTGTTGAGGTCTGTACCGGGAATTCGATTTAGATGTTCCTTTATGTTGGAGGTTTGTTTTTTATTTGTTTTTACGAATGTAACGAACTTTGAATATTGCATGCGCGAGACACCATGCCACTGTTTAAGTTTGATGTGTAGGAAGGTAATTTACTTCTGATTGTGATAAAAAAATGATTATTCTAACGTAAACATAAAAGGTACGTTTATGGACTAATATAACCTTTTTTCTAATACATATTTAGAGACATCTCAAATTATTTCCTAATGGAATGGAAATTCAATTGTTTGAATTATTCGAAGTTAGCTTATAAATAACACAGGTAACCTTTTTTATTTTGATGTTTTAGTTTAGTAGATCTGTTAAAATGATATTACCTAAATGATTTTTTGCTGTCATTTATTCTTTTATGCCAAGAAGTGTGATTGTTGACCTGCGGCATACGATACTAACAGTGTGTTACAGATACACGTTATTACTACGTATTGTACTACATATGTAATACGGTTTTAACTGTTTTTATTTACGTGATAGGATTCTTTATGACCAGGTCTAAGATTGTTTATTCTGTTACAATATGCCGTAGTCTGCAGTCCAGTCAATTTTATTTTGTGTAATCAATTTTCGGGGAAAATTGACGTCGTAGGCTTGCGTTCGATTACGAGCGCGCCTGATGGTAAATTAAGTGTAGTGTAAAATGTACCAAGATTGCCTGTGAAATAGTTAATCACTGTTGATTGAATAATTAAAAGTTGTAAGCATGTTCATCGGATGTCGTGATAGAATATTATACATATGTAAAGAGTGTTAATATCGTGTTGTACGTCTGTAGTTGTCCGTTTATCCCAAAGGTATCTGAAGTGTTCAGCCTTAGATTCTTAGATACAGTTGGAAGTTGGTAACGATCGACCATTTGCAACATGATAGATTGCCCATAACAGTCGGCGAAGGTGCCTACAAAAACGTCGCGATCAAGAGAAGCTGAGGTACATCGTTAGGCCTTTACATATGAGAGCTGTGCTATTATAATGTGCTCTCGAACAGCTTACACTTTTTATATAGTTCGATTGCCCTCAATTTATAAATTAATAAAGTTATTTATATTTATGTAACGATAATAAGATAAGTAAATATTATAAACATCATTTTGACTTTTATAGATGATAAAGTAGGTATACGATCAAATTCGCAAAGTAATGTAAATATCTTATACCTACTTAGTGGATACTAAAATCAACTTTGTCACCGCAACGTTCAGTTATAACTTTACAAAGTTTGAATGTAATCGAATCTTTATAAAGTTTCGACCGGTTCTTAATTGGAAGGGATTAAAAGCTATCATATTGTTAATCCCGCGGTGCCCGTTTTCGTTGGTTCGCTGGAAATAGGAACGCGTATGATACCCGTGTTATTTTTGTTTAAAAAAAATGCCCGTGTAGTCCGTACAAACCCATAGCACGCATGTCATTACGTCAGTGGAACAGTTCGCGGTTGGCATTATGCATGCGCTAACGGTTACGTGCGACGAGGCGACGACACTACATGGACCGCTGATAGGCTCGCGGTCCGCGGGAGCCGCGTCGAGCGACGCCGCTCTAATAACGTCCTCACCGCAATATCGCACAACCTCGGTAAACTGTTGTCTTTGGTAACATAGATGGACTGTGGTTACTAATTTAAATCATGTCCCTGTTTTAAATCTAACCTATTAGATTTGGTTTCGGAATGTAGACAATATTTCAGTTACTATAAAAGGGTCATTGCCGTCGATTTTTCAAATAGCAAGACCTAGGTATCACTCCGTTTGATTGGACCTCTTTTTATATCGCTTGGAAGCTTAAAGTTATAGTTATTATATTTAATAAACATATTACTGGGAATTGCGATATGGCTTGTTTAAAGTACTCGGATAGATGGAGATAACAACATGTCATAGAGGTGACACTTGCTTCCTACACTAGGTACTGTCCATGAGTTAATGAGCGAAATGTAAATTTCGCGCGGATATAGTAACTTCGGTTTTGCTCTCGTTGCGCGCACCGATAATATGGGCCATGTGTGAAACCGCTTTCACTATACGCGTTCAACTAGACGTCACTTTAATTAACTGATAATTATATTTGGACGTGCTGGACGACAATTCATTAAGAGGTCGTTATGACGACGCATCGTAACTTGTCCGTTCGGGGTTAATCAGTCATCCGTTGCCTACTTTCTGAGGTATTCAAAGTCATTTAAAATATATGATATTTATTTCTTAGCTGAAAGTAGGAAGTATAATTTATTGGACATCTAATATTATAATAAGTATTTCAAGTTTATTGCTATTTAATACGTGTTTTCGGCTATATTTTTGTACATAATTTGATGTTTTATTGATTTTTTTTAACTAAGTAGGTACTCTTTAGAATCATCTTAAAAGCCTCCTTATGTTTTAAACACTATAACTTCCTTTAAGCTCGTGGATCAGCAATAGAAGTAACAGCAGTTATTCACAATTTACCATATGTAGATAGGTACGAGTAGATGTACTACGTGCAGTGTAACATGGTAAGATCGCGAAGTAGGTCGACGGGTGGCACTGGAGTCCTGACCGCAGGTCGCTGACCGGACCTTCTAGCGAGAACCGCTTAGGTTAAAACTGTGATGGACATGTCACGCCGTTTCGCTTTTCGCTCACTTCTTGACGTTTAATTTAGCGATATCTTGCATCCTATAGTGTCTATGTATCGAGCCGCAAGCACACGATCGGTAACGGCGCCACAACCTTATTTGGGATTTGCCATTTTCATTTATGAGCTCTACCCACGCCAAATGGCTTTTTAAAGACACCTTACCCATATAAATGTAGATTTCTGAGTCATGGAGAGTTTTAAAAAGCGTAACCGAATGTGAAACCGTATAAAAAAGATTCGATGTTTTTAAGTATGTATATCTATTAAGAACACTGGGTTATTAGCAATTTAAATTTATAATGGTGTTATTGACTAACTGAGCAATTTAATATTAAGAAGTTGCTAATTACGTACTTGTAACTAATTGGTCGGTTGTAACTTAAATTTTACATGGATCGCGCATTTTTATTAACTTGTATTTGATTTGATCTATGGTGCCAATTACAATAAAAAATAATATTATTATGTACTTTAAATTTAAATTTATTATTATGATACACAAATAATGTGGAACTTTTTTATTTGTAACGCACTATGAACACTAGTACAGAATCGAGTAATCTTTAGGTTCTGGGTAAAAGATAATTTTGCAAACCATCTCTCAATATGTACCCACCTTTTAAAGAACTGTATATTCAAGTATAGGTAGGTATATACCAAAATTGTCTTGGACTTCATTAAAACTTGGTAGGTACCTTCGTATTATTTTATTGCAATTTATATGAACAGATGCTTACATACATTTAAATAAATATGTTTTAATGTGTATGCTAAATATATTCCTAGTAATTTCACATTATCAGAGTAAGTTGACAGGATATTGAAGATCATTTATGTTAATCGTATTTTTTTCTTATTCTATTGTTATTCTCGCGTTATAATTTCCATCAAATATAATACCTATAAGTACTTACTATTTCTAAGACATTGCCGTACACGTACACCGTTTACAAGAACGAAGGGTTTTTACAAACAAGCCTCCTCTACGTGTTGTGCTGGATCTCTTGGTCTACATTCGATCATTCAATTGTAAGTGCGTAATAAGTTTCGTTCGAGTTAAATGTAATTATATTATTTATAATTGACGTCAATCTATCCGATCTATCCGCGGTTCTATTTAGAGCGTTCCAAATTTAGTTTTTCGTAAGTTCCGACAGTGAATTTTTGGGATTGTTATGTTTGAGAGACCGACGCCCCGAGTGGAATGACTATTTCGTTCTGTTCTCGGTGAGTCGACAGTGGGTCAATTTTTAATTGAATGCAACAAAAACGGTGATTATACACGCACGGCCAACTAACAATGCGATTTGGACTTACATCGTTCCACTGCCTTTTAAAATGTGTTGATGCCGATGTTCCGATTTACACATTTATAGCGTATTTTATGCACTACTTTTCTGTTTATAGAGCAATTCAGATAAGCGAGTTATTGTGATTTAAGTGAACGCGATTATTTTAAAATATCTGGTAGTGTGAATGAAATGTAGTTCACTATATTTGTACTTTTTAAGATGTTAGACAATTTGGAAAGTAATATAGTTATTCCTATAATTTTATACGATGAATACCTATGTTGCTGTCTAATTAAACGGTTTATGCGAAAGAATATCTCGGTATCGGTGTGGACTCTACTATGTCAAATAGTAGGAACGCAAAGAAAAATAAAGAGTGATCAGACGAGCCTTGTACTATTGCGTATACCTATTGCGTATGTACCTCACTATGTATTTTATTTATTCGATAAAAAATATCGGCCATATTTCTAGGGCTTGGTTTCAATGAAATCTTAAGCGTTAACCCTAATGACTTATAGTTTCCACAATATAATTGGGTCATGTAATATTACAACTCGTAGTCGTATATCGAGATGTAATGGGACTACACTCATAGCGAAGAAAAACTAAGATTTTCTAATAACACCGCAAAAGCTCGCTATACGAGACAACTTTATAATGACTGACAATTTGTGCGTATTAAACTTCAATCATTAGCACAAAGCATAAGTGGCCGATTTCTGTTTCACTCACCCAGATAATGAATGCTCTTCGCTAGTTACCGGTTACCGTGTCATCAAGGTGTTATATAATGTTTATTTTATTATTATCACGCTTTAATGCGTACATATCTGGCTACATGTCTGGCTTCATACGTAAATTTTACATTACCTGCTTAATAAGTTTTTACGAAGAAATCAAAATGAAATAGAAGAAAACCGGCATAGAGATTTGTTATAATTGATTTTAGGCAGAAAAAAATACTCGTACCTATATATCAATTGGTAAATAATTCTATTAAGGGTTTTGTCATCTTGTATACTATTTGACCTTTTTATGGTTTTTATAAATATTTGTTACCATTGGATATATGTATCTAAGTTTATGTTAAGAAAAAATATTTTTCATTATTTTATCTAAAACTGATGAACATGATCTTCCCACT
Source organism: Aspitha aspitha aspitha (assembly GCA_018246895.1). Classification (NCBI taxonomy): domain Eukaryota; kingdom Metazoa; phylum Arthropoda; class Insecta; order Lepidoptera; family Hesperiidae; genus Aspitha; species Aspitha aspitha. Next base: position 7,222 of record DWGJ01004939.1, read on the forward strand.
CCGCGAGCATGTTAGTGCCTATAATACATCGTTTTCATAACTGCATAGGCTGCTGAAATAAAAAAAATGGATTCAATAGTTATCTGTTGTCATAAGCCACGGCGGCAACTGACACGGTGGACACGAGTGGCATGAAATCAGATGGCCTCATAAGTGTACAGGAAGAGCGCGGCGCGTGAAACCCTTTGTTCACAACGATTCGCGCCGCTCGCTCGCCACACTCGGAGTTCAACGCGTTCATTAATTGATTTATTGTGGAATTTCCATACAAATGACTAGCAGCGAAACAAATAACAAAGATCAGACATTTTAAAAATTAATCAACTGTGTACCGTATAAAATGGTCATAAAGTCATAACAAATAAATCGTTTGCTAATGATGTTAACGTATTTAGGCAATATGCACGTGGGTACTGTGCCCTTACTTGATTACAACGTTTTCCATAATTTCAATGTTTACTTTTAATACTATTCTATCACTGGCACTTCGTAAATGTAAAATTCTGAAATCTCCGTTTTATGTTATTAATAATTCAATGACATAATTTTTGATTCACGTCAACTGATTTTATCTGTAAAAAATGTCCACAATGGCCGTTATGGTTGGATCGTCAGGTCATGTTTGCGCGTCCGTCACACCGGCAGAGCTGGATCATTTGCTCATTGTAACTAAATAACGAATGTTTGGTCATTATGCTTTTAATCTCTGCATGCCGTAAAATAGTAATAAGGGCAAAGTATCTTTTAAAGTGGTATGTATAGTTTTTACGACGATCGTGTTTTACTGGAATAACTCCTATTTAAAACTTAGGTATTATTTGTAGGTATTCAGCTTTACCGCAGGGAATTAACTTGTAATATTTTGTATTGTTTAGTGTCTTGATGAATAATAAAATTAGCAAAGTACCTACTCTACCCTGTGCTAACAAAGAGAACGCTAAGGCATTATTAACTTTTTTAGTTAATTCTATAAGAATATATGTACCTTCTTATAAATCACACGCAGACACTTCTTATTAGTATAGAATTATGTTTTTTTAAAGTTACATATGTAAGTATGTAAATATTAAAATGCATAAATGAACGCAGCAGATCAGCGGTAAGAAAGCTGTGAAATAATGCGACTAGTTGTGGAGTGGGATACCTCATCGTGCTACATAGATAATTTTCTCATTACGAGCTAGAGCTATTATATGTACATACTACGTATAACAGAGGGCTGATCGAGCGCGGTCGCCTGCGGGCTTCAGGCGTGCCCCGGTTTTTGCAAATCTGACTGGCCTATCGCTCTCTATTTCATAATTACGCATTTATATCATGCTAATGATAAGCTCACACATTATTGGTCAATGATGTTTTTTCCATAGCTGCGAAATAATTTACATTCTTGAAAAGGTGAAATTCATGTTTTTGCATTGATAAAATATATAAAGTAATTTATTTAGAATTAAAAAACAAACATCACTATTACTCTAGATTTTACAAACGGGATCACGAAATATCTTGTTACGTAGGTCATTCGATACCTGGCTAATAAGAACGGCTCAGTGGGCAAGTCATTGGGTTAATAGTACACGCGGATCATTGCCTTACTGACGCAACCAAGCGCGTCTTCGTCTAAGGAGACGAATTGTTGTAACTATGTTAGAAAGCGGTCTCGGTTGCACTATATTGTCCTAGTGTCGGTCATGCTGTTTTGCTATTAAAATATTTTTCTCATATTATCGAAGAATTCTGCGATTACCACGGGTACCGAACCTAGACCGCTATTGAAGGAGGTACTAGGTTACGGGAGGCTTGGCAAGTTATCAGGCAATTTGTCTATTTTAGACCGATTCTAAAGTAACATTTTTATATTTCAACTAGCTGTGCCCGCAGCTTCGCCTGCGTGATAATCAATATATGTACCTATTCCCATTTTTGCGACATTTGTCATTGCTGCTCCACTCCTATTAGTCATAGCGTGATGTTATATACCCTTCCTCAATAAAAGGAAAGCCTTCCTCAATAAATGGATTATTCAACACAAAAAGAATTTTTCAATTCGAACCAGTAGTTCCTGAGATTATTGCGTTCAACCAAACAAACTCTTCAGCTTTATAATATTAAAAAGTATAGATTAGTAGGTATAGATAATGATGACTAAACTTTGCAGATGCGCCCTTTGTTGTTTTGTAGTCATATGGCGAGGCGAGCTCCGCAATATGCTATGCGTTCAACATTTAACTTTGTTTTTTGAAACATAATTAATTGATTGGTGAAATAAATATTTATTACAGAGGTATTGCATCTTATCGGCGAGCCAGATTTCCGAGATGTCCGCCTTCGGTGGGAGTACGGGAAGACTGAAGAAGAAGAACCCAAAAAGATACTAGCGTTTCAAGTGCATTATTGCGAACTGCAGGCCTGGGGACAGTATCGGTGTAGGACTAAGGTTCAGTAACATTTAGAATTGATAGACAATTTTATCGCACCCGAAATATGTGTCAAGTATTAGTACATATTGAGAAATTGGATTAATAATACCTAATGTTTTGGTCATTTCGTATTAAGATATTGTCATTTGGAATTTTCGTGTAAGAATTTCGGCTGTTACCTACCAACATAGTGAAACGAAGTTCAATATAGATCATTAAGACGACATCTTCTAATTTCACTGTTGTAAAAGCGTACTTGCTTTTACTTAGTGTTGAAGAACACTAATGTATTTTAAATGTTCTGACGGGAAAATCTATGTGCTTATACGTAGTACAGTGAAATTGGCGCAAAACCCACAAGACTACCTATAGACGGTATCGACATAGGAATAGAACAATTTGTATCTTAGGTAATAGCTTATTAGTAAATAAAAGCATGACGTTCCACCCATTAGGTACGAATAGCCCATACTCATATGAAAATGGAACAGGAATTTCGAGGGCGAAACAAATCGTCATTGTTACATATAACTGGGCCTAAATGCAGATTTTTTAAGCCAAGTAGAAATTTCGACTATTAAGCACTACGTTAACAGTTGAGTGTTCAAACAACGGGTAGTAATGATGCTGTTAACGCGCCAAAGCGTGACCGTAACGTGACAGTATTCCGTGAAAGGCCAAACACCGCAGCCATTATTTACCGCGATACCACAACGTGCTGTACCAAATGCAACATTAATAAAATAAGTAATTTGTTTAATCATTAAAAGATTGCTTGCCTCGACAGCGGCAAGTTTGAAGAATATTCTATTGTAGGTACCTACTGATCCATTTTGGATTTTTGAATATATAGATTTGAGTGTAATCCTGTCTGGGTTAGCCGTGCCAGCTGTAGTCATTTCGTTCTAGCTGCAGCGCTGCGAAACAAATTTTATACCTTTCCAGGTAGTCGATAACACAGAAGATGAAAGATCAGCTAGGATTATGAGCACTGAGTCTCCCACAACCAAATCGCTAGTCGGTGGTCGTCGCGGGCGCATATACAATACATATATCACGGGTTTGCGGATGGCCACTACATACTCCTTCGAAGTGAGGCCGGTGCGGCGAGACGCACGCGATCTCGCCGACCCGCAGTCTATTGGCTCGAAGATTATCATCGTTCCAACTAAAGGATGTAAGTTTGATACTGACAAAGACAATCCTGACAATACTTTCTTTTTCTTATATCTTGGTAAAATATCTATCTTTATATGTATAAAAAATCACGCGACACGATGTTCGTTTGCGCTAATCTCCGAAATCACTGAACCGATTTCAATGACATTTTGTAGATATCTATTGT
>DWGJ01004940.1:0-10983 GCA_018246895.1 Aspitha aspitha aspitha
ATCTGATTAACATTTAAACACCTATATTAACGTTTATATTGAACTCTAGAAAAGAATTCTATTAATTTTACCAAATCCAGACAAAAGTATCAGCCAAGTTCGCGAAGCAAAAGCGCGACACACTGGTATTGGGTTAGTATACGCGATCCATTTCATGCCATTTTTAAACCCCCTCGGCCCCTTAAGAATTATTTCACAGACCTACATACTTGCGTGTCTGTGACTATCTTCTAACATGAAATTCCAGTCGTTCACCCTTCTATTTTATATACGACATTGATTTTCAGACGAGCATGTAATGAATTTGAAGTCATTTTTGTTCCATAATAAGCAAGACTAAAGTTTGTAACTTTAGGCGCGTTGAAATTGGAGCGCGGCATTCAGTGGTGCAAATCGTTCACACCTGAGGGTACAATTACAAAGCAAGCCGCCATTACTGACCGTATCTATCACTAGTGACGACGCGAATATCGATTATGTTATCTGCCACATGGACTTGACAATGCGTCACCGGTTACGCGGCAAAAGGTAATAGGTACACGTTCCGGTATTGTTTAATGAAAGATATTTTTTTTTATTGAATCTACGCAGTTAAACGTATCGAAAAATAACGAAAATGTTCGTAATTAATGATTATGGTACTGTTTGCTGTAAAAAGTTGATTTTTTAAACTACCTACGCCTTTTTTAAGAAGACATAGGTACCTACATAAATAGGTATATACTATGTAATTTTTTGTGCACGATTCAAACTACCTCAGTAATGCGTCCGGTCGCAAGCTGTTGCGTGCGTATACGTAATTAGTAATATTCAACGATAGTTGATACGCCGTTGTTATGGCACGTTACTACGATATTTAGGTATCTCTGATTCTGTTGTCAATCGCAGTGATAACACGCGCCGCGCGACAGAACGGCTCAAAACGTCACGTACGCACTGGAATGTATACCATAAACAAAGCACTGAAAGTCGATAATCGTGTACACACAGTATGTTTGTACGACAAAATGAAGCATTTACTCGAAAACATACCCGCTTGTTACTTTATAATAGCGCTCATCGAAATATTTGATGCGACTATAGCCTTAATACTAGCTGTATTTAAGTACACAATTGTGTTGCTCGTGTACATATTTACAATATTTGTGTAATGATACACAATTGCCTGATAAGTATAGGTAAATGCATATATAAGCGAAACTTAGATATATGTAACTGACTACCTACATACGGTTTCATAGTGTGTTCGCAACATTGTACTTTTGTGTATGTGTAAATTTTTTTTATATTCTTTTTAGAAATTTGAAGTTACTTCTAGAAATATACCTAGGTATATATACAATTATTTTGTATTTTCTATTATGATAATGAGAAAATTTGTTATATTGAAATATCATTAGCAATTTGACAATGACAAGCTGATATCACTGTTTACGTCAGTGCAAATGTATATTGAATAAAACCAACATTATACTAATTTCAAATCAAAGTTCTGATGAAAACAAATTGTAATTGCTAATGTACTTGTCTGTTTTATTGAACTATTGATTGACAGTAGTTTAGGAGGTTGTCAGATAAGTTATTGACATTCATCCAGTTACTTTATACCTAAAACAGGTTCTAGGGTACTTGAATTATATCACAAATATGTAGTTTGGTACGCTCCGTAACGACCATTACCTACATTTTAATAGAATACACAAACTGACGGATTGCAAATAAACACGATTGGTGATAGATTCGATGTGAATACTAATTTACGTACATTTTTTTGTTAAATATGTGCACCAATTTTTTGCCAAATTTTATCTTAGCTAATCCAGCATCGATTTAAAACGACCAAATAAGTGTAAACAATGCAAATGCATTACAGTATGTGTATGGAGACATCCAATACACTCTCCGAAATAGAAGCTGATGGCGTAACACTAATGAAATACATTCAACGAAAGGGTTATCCTTTAATACTGGCGAAAAGAAAATTTATACAATAACAACCCAAAGAAAAGATACAATTGGGGGGTGAATCAATTCAAATATAAGCGATATTATGTCGTTGTGTACAGAGAGGGCGAGCAACGGGGCGCGCTTCACTGCTCGAGTCAACAGAAGTTCCAATAAAAACTACTCAGAACGAGCCCGTAGTGGGACGACAGTGCAAACACTCCTTAACGTCACTCCAGCAATCTCTATTACCCTTAAATTAAATAAAAAAGCTCCTCGTAATTTAGACCAATCTGTCAAATGAAGAGTGTTTAGCAAAGAGAGGGGAATAGATCAGCGATCAATATGGACTTAATAGCGTCTGATCACGTGAGTCAATCGATCCTTGCCTTACCAATGCACTTGAAATGAAAATTGACTATTTTCTTCTACCGCTCGTTGGCGAGAACAATAATGCATGTGATGGAACAATCCAAATTATTGTTGGTACTCAATGAATTAGTACGACTACTGACTGTTTTTCACACCTATCTACATAGCATACATATATGCATATCCTTATTATTACAACGCCGCAAATATTATTACACAAACTTCTTAAACACGTTTAGGTTAATATACCTAATAGATTATTTGAAATGCAGATTTTAGATAATAATAAATAAGCATTAACAATGAGTAATGAGAAAACATGAGGTGAACTACATTTTCTATTCTCATCCAAATAAAATATACATACATTCTAAGAATGTTTTGTTTCAGTAAAAAATCGATAATTAATGGGATAAATTCGTCATTAATTTAGGTTCGTAGCCAAACGATCGTGGATATGGTGGTCGTGGCACACAGAATGCCCATTTGCATAATGTTAACATATTTCATTCGCGTATACTAACTAGATATATATACATATAACGCTCAGTTCGGAAGGTCACAGATTAACGAATTTTAACGATCACACTAAGGTATTTTTAAAAGGTAAAAGAGGTAGCGATTGTTAGTTTTGAAATCATTTAGAAGGAAACGGATAAAAACTAAAGACTTTAGACTGCCACACTGCTGAGCCTGGAGTTATGGGTTCCATTCCCGTTCAGCACAAAATATGTATGTGACGAACATATGTGTTTGGGTGTAAAATGATATGTATGTACTTATAATAGTTGCTGGCTAAATTGGGGATCAGATAGGCAGCAAATTATTGCTTTTACAAATAAATGTACATGAATATCTTCAGTTGTTTTTATATTCAATACAACCTGTGTTATAAAGTGAAATATTTTTCAACCTAACTTCGAACCATTTGAGGTTCTTCCACACCTTTTGTCCTCTCAATCGTCGTGCTCAACAAAGACAAAACTCTCTGTGTGGAAGTTTAGCGGTAATCCGGCATAATTGAAATGGGGCGTAGTTCATTTATTATTCGTCTAGTAAATTCGTTTCGCCAACGGTCCACTGGACAGGACGAGGTAAATTTAAGTAGATCTGCGGAGGCTTTCAGTTGCCCATCAATATTTGACGAAGTTCGGACTGAGCGGTCCATCAGCCGCTTCCATACCGATCGAATACTACACGTTCGATATTCCTGTCCGCGTCAACGACAATTACCTTTGTTTTTTCTATTCTATTCATAGATTACTTATCAGCCATATTTGTTCATTACTTTCATAAAAATGAGAATTATTAAACATTTAATCCTTTGCAGCGCTATCGAAGATTATCGATTTATTAGCCGGCTAAAAGTTTACTTTAATGTTACTTTCAATTATGTTTAACAAACGCAATATGGGATCCTAAGAAATTTGATTTTCAAAACAGTGTCAATTATTTTAAACTAAACAGATAAGCATAGGTATACAGAAGGAGGCTGTAATTCTCTAGATAACTGTTGACGAGGTTTATTGCAAGTAACAAAAGGTCTAGCGCCTTCACATCAATATATACATTTAGTATGTTCATCTTAGATCTACGCAGGAATTAAATTACAGTCCGATTGATGAAACAGGTTAAGAGCACATTACAGACATTTCTAATTAATTCAATTTAAGAACATGGACTACCTACCTGCTCGCTGGGATATGAAGCCCCTCCACTCGGAATGAACCCCATAAACCGTACGTTGAGATGAAGTAATATGTTTATTTTAAAAGCACAGATATAAGGTACAAAGATGATCTCATAATTTCCATTATATTAGAGCGGGTATTATCCCATCTTGGGTTCCGCCGTTCCAATTTCGCTTCGGTCAACGGGATATGTTAAAGAGGACATTATAATAATTAGATTGTTATCAGATGTTATTATATGAATTTTACAAAATTATAAGAGCGAGCGACGGAGATAAGTCAGCGATATCGTGTCGGTGGCCCGAACATAGATTAGGTACGGAATAGCCGGCGGCGGGAGGCTCAATCAGACGCTCTAAATTCCGGTCCTTTAGAGGCACGCCACAACAAATCGATAACCACTCATTATAATGATTGGTCTGTAAACGCCACTCTTGTTCTCATTTTAATGCTTGACGTACAGGAGTCGTATTTTAATTTGAACGGGTAGGTACATGCGTGCTCAATTGAGTGAACCACCGCCCACAAAACAACACATTTTTAACAATCACTATTCGCCAGAAAATTGCACCGCTCTCTAGAGCGTCGTAACGGAAACATTTTGAGGGGAATTATGGGAAATCAATGTAATAATATCGCGATAGAGCCAAACCGTTAATTCTGACCGAATTTCAGCAAATTATATATATTGTAGAAACACAGCGGCGAGTAACACGGTAGCTTCATGCAGCGGTCGATCTCATTTCATTTTTTTGCTAATACCCGTTTAGACTTCGATTTTTTGCTTCACCTTGTTAACGTCACCGGTAAAGTTACAGAGGTTTGCAATTGTCGTTGTCACAATTGTTTGGTAGCCATAGTTTTTGTATTCTTGTAATAACAAAACACCTATATCAAACTTCTTCAAAGTACTTGAAACGCCAAAAGTTGCGTTGAAACATTAAAAATGGAAACACTGTTGAGAGATTAAACGATTTTATAGGCGTATTAAACGATATTATTATTAGATTTCGGGGGAAAACATATGGTGACAAGTTGTAGGGCACAATTGAAATGTCGTAATATGAGACAAACATATCTGGCATCTCGCCACACAAAAGAGTCAGCGCAAGTACCCTGTTGACGCCAGTTACCGCCATGCGTATGAAACATAAATCTTTGTCACAAAAAATAGAGCTGTGTACCAGTAGCATAGAAAGAAAATAATAGAAATATTCCCTACGACTTTCCAAACGGGTTTTTATTATATAAATAAATATCTAATTTTTATATTTGGTTATATGTTTTTATTATCTCCTATTAACTACGCTAGAAGTAAATAAAAAAGTTATAGTAACAGCTCACCATTCGCTATGTAAACTTCACCCACAAGCACTGTTAGTGTAAGTACCTACTCTTTGTATCAACATACTAATGATGTGTTAAGAGTATTGAAACTTGACTTTGTTTGCCCTGTAATGTACGCCTCTATTGACAGATGTGGGTTTCGCGTATGTTTTCCATAACCGCAGTGTCCCATGAAATAAGTAAAATTCGTACTCATAATTTTAATTTATGCTAATACTTCAGACGATTGAATCGTTGCTCTATAGAAATAATCCTGTGTTTCAAGTGACAATAAATTCAACACTATTATTATATGGATAAACATGGATACCATCGCGGACATAGGTTTTAAAAAAAATGTTGTTATTAAAATATTTAAGACATATGCTAACGCGTTATAGCTTGGAAACGTAATATTCACTTAAAACTCAATTTAAAGGTAAACACATTTTCACATAGTGTCGTCGAATGTACTTTACGCTGGACTGAAAGTGATTATTTACTCTTGTGCTGGCTCGGCGTCGTATAAGTAATATTTCTACATTGTACTTGTAATGCGCCTTTTAAAATATAAGCACGTTTAGACAGCTTACGAGTATTCTTGTTTGCTATTTACTCGTTTTATGGGCACACGGTACTTTTATTTTTGGCTCTGTTTAAATAAATAAATCCATTTAGGTATGCCTTAACTGGGCGTAATATAATGCTGAGATAGCATAAGCTAAGATACACGAAAAGTAAATAAGAATCGTTTATGGACTTCACATATTTTTATTTTTACATTTTTACATAGTAATTAGACATGATTTTCAATTTAAATATTTTTACGTAGATACCTTACGTGCCGACTCCATTAGGGAACTGGCGTGAGGTTATTAATTCGTAGATATCATATATGACACACACACTGAGGAGCGGAATACTAATTGTTATTATATGCCATTTCATTGTATAATTATTATTTTTATTTTTTTTCTCTTCTGTTATTGTTTTGTATCAGTATATGTTATTTTATTCTTCTTTCAATTATGATTGTAAATTATAAATTATCCTTCATAACATTAACTTAAAGTATGTAGCGGTAATAGGGGACCCAGTACTGTAAACTCCCACATAAGAACCCTGGGAGAAGTGGTGGCTGAAAATCAGCGCTCGGTACGGGATTACCATCCTGCGCCAGCTAAAGCTGAGCCACCCCTTTTTGCCTTCTGACTCTTTTTGTTTGTATTTTTTCTTTATGTAATTTTTGAAAGGCAATAAATCATTTTTATTATTATTATTATTATTATTATTATCACCATATTTCTCGTTTAATTATGCAAATCTGACCTCAGCGATTGAAGTGAACGACCGAAATGTGCGTACTTCAATCGAATACAATTGTTTGTAACAAAAACATTTTAAACACAATAGATAGACGTAGAATCGATATACAGTGTGATTTTATTTCCACGACTATAATTGAATCTCCAATCAACCAGTGTCGATTATGAATTAATATACGTGGAATAAAACTTGTTTTTTTTTCACCCTTGTATTCGTCCACTGCCGGCTTTCTTCTATAGTGAGAGAGATTTAGGGTATAGTCTACCACGCTGGCCGAGGTTGACTTTGATAGACTTCACACACCTCAGAAGATATTATATTCTTCATAATAACACTAAGATTACGTTGCGATGTTTCTCTTCAGCGTTATAGCGGTTGTTATTTAAATAGAATAAAGATATTGAACAATATACACGAGGAAAAGCTGCACGTGGGACACATAGCTGAGAAGAAAGAGAGAGACAGAGTGTGCGTGATAGAGAGAGAGAGAGAGACAGAGAGTGTATGTGTGTGCGTATGCGTATGCGTATGCGTGTGCGTGTGTGTGAGAGAGATTCGTTGAGTGGAAGTTGAAGGCGGTACTCACAAGTGGAGGGCCTTGTCGCCGCGCGCGTTGCCGTCGATACACGAGCAGTTGTAGTAGAGCCACGTGCTGTTGTCCAGCTGCAGACTGCCGAGACAGCCCGCCTGGCACGGCGACAGGTACGTGAACGAGTCCTGCCCCAACAACAACAACAACGACAACCGCCGCTACACATCACACAACACTCGTGTACACACACCTCCATCCACCAATAGTGCCCTCTTCTGAACACAATTTAACACAAATCGCTGCTTTTCATGAATACTCACACAACTCAAAATTAAGAAAATACCGGTTTATAACAGAAATAAATCCAAAATATTACTTATTTTACACTCAGTAAGACTCACATTCATAAAGGCAAAAGCGGCATAATGTCGCGCAAAAATGTCGTTTTCTGATTGGTTATTGTCACAATATTGTTTTATTTTGATTAATTTTCAAATGGCTGCCATGTAAAATGGGAATTTTGGATTGTGCGAGTATTGTGTCTGGGCGTAATAAAAATATCTATATATAAGTACATATATGTAACACTCACCCATATTTAACTTAACCCAAACTGACTTGTATGTGAACTTACTCAGAATACAATATAAAAGTGAAAGATTTTGTTTTTCGATTATTTCAAGAATAAAACATTCATTCTATTGTTTCAGGAAAACTAAAACCTACGACTGCTTTCATGATGGGCAAATTGAAGATCAGCGGTGACATGCAGAAGGCAATGAAACTGGAGAAAATGATGAAATCACTCAAAAACAAGGTTTAATAAATAAGAACATGTTTAAAAACAATTTACAGATATGCACTGGTGCGCACCATTATTTCAAAATCAACTTTATCATTTCTTTTATTTAGATGAAGTCTGATAACACACGTATTGTAATGTCTATTTCCATCAAGCATAATATAATGGCAGATTAAGGATTAACATCTACTAGTCTCAGGACTGTAACCTAGTCCAGTTGTGCTTTTTCAACTTGCGCGTGACCATAGATATAATATACTTAGCCAAGCTAAAATTTGTCCACCGTAAATAAAGAGAAAGCAAATGAGAGGCTACCTCTCCGTCTCTTTTTTGCTCTGATTAGATAAAGATAAGTATAGGTCATCATGTTCCCTTTTTTATTATCTGTTGAACACTTACACTCGCACGTCTGTCTATGGCTCGCCCCATACATACTATACATGAGACTGGCAGTTATGTAAAATTGTTTATGAATGTTATTTTTCAATATATCTTCAACATTTTGCATGTTTTACATTGCACATAGAAGGAATATAAATTGAGCATAATGATGATTATAGCCAAGAATATTATGTTTGACAATTTAAAAAGTTTAAATGTCATTATTGACATTAACTTACGTCATTAATAGTAAATAGTAATATCACATTGAAAAATAACATTCTACAAAATTATAGACTGCAAGTATATAAAGTTTTGTATTTATTTTAAAATGAAACATTATCACAATTATCTTTGTTAGTTTCGTATAAAATGTTTATTGATATGTACATTATGTGACAATAAATGTAATAATATTTTTGTATACGATATAGATTTTTACATGTATGAAATACTTTATTGAGGATGTATTGTTGTAAATAAAGTGTCCTTTACATTTAGTAATGTTGCTTTTTATTTTGTAATTAGACGTCGCTAATTCAGCTGTCTCTAAGTAGAGCTCAGTATGCAGTTCTATCATTCGGTCAAGTTGTATCAAAGAACCTGTGCATTCAACTAGAAACCCACCTAGAAGACAAGCTCAATAGTACCTAACAAGCAATTTGATACTACACAGATACTAATGCTGTTATTGCATTGATATGTAAATATAGAATTTCTTGTATTTGTATGCTACATACATATAAAGTAAAGATGGTAACATGATGCTTGGCGCTGCGAGGGCAACCGCACATAGCAGCGGTAGTGTATGAGAATAGATTATTACGAAATCGCGGCGATACTATGCAACGAACTCAACTCGACGTCACAAGGGTAAAATATAATGCAATAAAATTACTTTTGCAAGTTCAATAATTTGTTCTCATTTCAAATAAATTGCGTCAGACAATGCGATAACCTTGTTATCACAATTGAATTCTCCCGCGTATTCGACGGCCCTTGCTTGATAACATCTTATTTTGTACGACATGACAGTAACTTGTCAACCAGTCAGCTGTTTAGTCTCCCAATAAATTGTAACGAAAGGCTAAAAAATATTTAAACTTATTTATTAAGTGAAACTCAATATGTGTTCAATTGACGCACCAGAAGAAATACAAAATTCTGAGTTCTGTAACTACCGATCGCCGCTTAGTACTCGCTATGCATCAAAGGAAATGCAATATAATTTTAGTGACCAAAAGAAGTTTTCGACATGGCGTAAACTGTGGATCTACTTAGCAAAAGCTGAAAAGGTATGTTATTATAAATCAAACATATTTAAAAAATCAGACACAATGTTTTCTTTTGTTTGTTTTTGTTACGTGTATTTTTAGGTTATTTTGCGTTCGGATACTTTCACTCATTACTCAAATGTAAGGTCTCTAAACAATATTTTTAATTTAATATCGGTTTATTTTATTTTCATTTTACTAACAATAAAAATTAATATGTGCAAATTAACAATCGTTTATTTTTAATATGCGCATGTACAAATTGAAAAATAATGCTTTGTACAGAAGACACGTCAGAGTCTATTGAGTCTAGCCACGACTTATGTTGAATAATGTCGACCATTGTTCGTTGCGCCACATTTTCTTTTTCGCATTAATCTACGATGTTTTTCTAATTAATGTTTCTAATAATGGGTTCATTAAAACTAACATATGTTCTTTAGTGCTAATTTATTTAAGATGTTAGAAGTTCAAAATTCACTTTTATGAATATTCGCCTGTATAATTTACGTTGCAAATAATTAGGTATTTCATTCCAATTACTTATTGTTTTCATTAACCCAATAAAACTTATGGGAATTATAAATTTATGCCTACTTTGTAATATTATGGATTTTTTGATATGCTTACGTCTAGTAATTAAAATATTCTTAACGCATGAATTTTTAGTCTAAAGAAAAATGATCGAAGAAAACAATTTGAAAAATAACGATCATGATCTTTTGATATCATTACCTAGTCTTAAAAATATTTTAAGCCTAGAATAATAAGTCTGGGTAAAATTTTGATAATTTATTTAATACAATTACAGCGGATACAATAAACGTAGCAAATATAAATATATATACAATAACCATGTCACGTTATGAATTTACCGATTTATTAAAAATTTGCGATTGTGTGACGCGAGTACCTTCAGTGCTGTGCCGAATGCAGTGCAGGTTATTAAGGTAACATTAGCGCCAAATGATATTATAATATAAAATAAAATTAATCATATCTAACTAACAACGTAATTCCTGATAAGAATGTAACAACATTTATCAAGAAACATTCACAACACAACCGGTAAAAATATATTACGTCTAAATAATTATCATATAACCTAAAAATCTAAAGATGATGATGAAAAATATTCTTTACGTAAGAATTTAATTTTTCCAATAAACAAATTAAACTAATCTACGACGTACTAAAATAAAACTTACAAAAAATCTATAGAGATTAGAGAGATTTTTAAGAGAAATTAAAAGAAGTAACAGTAATGAAGTGGAATTTTAAGAAATAGAAAGAGAATTAATGAAATAACATAATTAAATTTCATCAGCAACACAT
>DWGJ01004941.1:0-10975 GCA_018246895.1 Aspitha aspitha aspitha
CACTCCAACCGCTTTTTCTTGTTGTGTTCTGACAGCCACGGCTTCTTTCTTGCCTTGCAACCTTTTAATCCAGCTTTGACAAGCCTTCTTCTTACTGTATGAACACCTACAGATTCGCCTTTTGCTTCCGATAAAGCTGCAGCGAGGTCGAAAGCTGTTTTTTTGCGATTTTGTAGAGACTGTCGCACCAACAATCGGTCTTCACGGGCTGTAGTTATTTTTCTTCTGCCAGTTCTTGGTCTATTTTCATGAGAACCAGACTCCTTGAACCGATTCAATGCATATTGCACTGCACAACGCGAGCACTTCACTGCTCGCGCTATATTCACTTGTGACCGGCCTTGTTCATCTAAAAACTTAATTTTTAGGCGCTGTTCTGCAGTAAGTTCAGTTTTTTTTGGCATTTTGCACAGTAACACGACTAATATTTTGGAAAATCACTAAAATAATCGGCTAAAAAGGGTGTGCTCACTTCAGAATATCGCGAAAGACTAAAATGCAAAACTTCGTAAAATAGCTAATTGCACAAAAATTTTTGTTCTTACACACCTGCATGTCATAAAAACGTCTCATTGTCTTTTTTCTAGGTAAAAGTATCCCTAATACAAGAATAATGCCCTAAGAAGCTAAGCCGAATAATAATTTTTAAGATAAGGCCAAAAGATAGGGGTGCCTAATACTTTTGCTCCTGGCTGTATAACTGTTAGTATATCTTTGCAATTTATGATCATTTTTTACTTTGTTCAAAAGTTCCCTTCACTAAATTATGACAGTGCATTATATTAAATTATTTAACTGTCAGATAATTGTTTACATTATATCAACAATATTTTAATAGATAATTTTCTATCACTTTTCAGGTAGAAGGTGTGATACCGGAGAAGGTATTTATGCATTCAAATGTCGTAGAGCAGCATCCTTGTTTAGAACATTGCAACAACAAATTCAATTAAGGAATATTGTTCATGAGTCTGTTGCATACCCCATGCCAGGATTATCTCCTTTGCCTCAAGGTAGACAAACATTGCAAGCAAGTGTAGTTCACAGATCTTCTGTAGACAATGGACTACCAGATAATTTAGGTCAAGCATTAAATCTGAATAATTCTCATATGTCCCATTCAGGTATAATTTCAAACGTTAACCAATCTCGGTCCCCATCTAGTACTGATATTTTGGAAGTGATGCCTTTGTATCCTCAATCCCGAAATAGTCATGTTGCCAATATTTATCAATTGAGGGAGTTCAAAAGGGAACATAACAATAATCAAGCTGAAACAATTGCTGAAAGTCATCATGAATACACAAATGATTTTAACAGAGATCTAGCAATACTAAGAAACACTCTAAAGCGGGAAACTGCAATTAACACATTACGAGACATGGAATATGAAACTAGATTTCTTGAGGGGCAATTTTATAAAGATGATAATTGTAATAAATCTGAAAGTAACCCTTTATCACCTACATTGAGCAGTTCTAGCGAACATTATGCTCAATTAAGTATGGATCCACAAGATGGTTCAAGGCCATATGTAAACTTTGTATCACATGACACAAACTTGCAAGAAACTTCAAAAACCGAGCCTACAACACCACTTACTCCAAAACAAGTTGAATACTCTAATTTGACATCTACCACATCTAACAAAATAGTAGAAGTCAATGCCTATGCCAATCTTCTATTGAGTGATAAGGTAGACAGTGTAAAAAGTATGTTATTGAATTCTTCTGAGCACAACCACAAGTATTCGGAATCTGATACATTAAAATCTATATCACCAGTCGAAGAACTGGAAGTCAATTATGCTATTTTAGACATTGATACAAATAAAGAAGTAACCAAAGTAAATACAGATGTCTCTTCTCCTGAAAACCTATCGTACAGCAGCTCTAAAACCGAAAGCAATACTTCCTTTACATCACAGGCACGGGGCAGACTTATTTCACAGAACAGCACAGAAAAGGTCCCAACAACTAATTTGCCTGCTGTTGTACCTTCAGTTAACATTGGTTACACTACAATTGATTTTGATAAAACTGTCGCCTTAACGTCAGTTGCAGCATTCACAGATGCAATACTGGATGGTCCTCGAAAAACTAGGCATAATTCTTCAGGCATACTTTGTGGCAGTCCAATTAGTGTCGATAAGAGTAGAATAAATTAAATGTGATGTTTAGATTGTATTGTAGTAGGTTTTCTTGAAAAATATTTACATGTATTTCAAAATTAGTTGTATCAATCTTTACATGTTTACACATGCAAAAGTCATTTTAATTTTAAGGCATATAAATTGTTGCAACCAAATGATTTTTAGGGGTATTTTATTGCAGTTTACTTTTTAGACAATTTTGGTATTTGGCAATCATTTTAATACTGTTTATGACAATGTTATTATCATTTACATAAGATTTAGATTAGTATAGTGAAGTATGGTGTCTGTATATAGTGCTTTACATATTATTGAGAAAATGGGGTTAATCATTATTGTTTTGTGTTGTTAGTCAAAAAATGTAATATGAGACTAATGTCTAATTTAGCTACCAGAAAGCAACAGCTGTTAGTAAAAAAAATATCTAATTAGAAATAGATGTTACTTTAAAATGTCCTACCAGTCAGCATAAGAGTTCCTTGTTTAGATATTCTAGTAAAAGTTATCTGGCATTGAAACTAATTACCAATATATTAATGTTTTTCAACATGCATTACACATTTTACTCTCTATTATAAGTTGAAAATTAAATTTAAGCATTATTAATAGTGTCTCTACTCTCAAACTCCTATACATACAATCTTTGTTAAAAACCAAACTTGCTAGGTTTCCAAATATTCTAGATGAACATTTTATATAGATTAGACAAATAGGCAAATGATACCAAAAATAGTATCATTCAAATGATTGTTGGTGATCATAATGTGTTATGCACTCTTATTATAAATTAGTGTTAAGTAGTTGGTAGCTTATTTTAATGACATTATAGGTAGGTATATAAAAAGACCAAAGATATTTTTAAAATGAGAAATACTTGATTTTTTTAAGTTTTAACTAATAAAGACAAAATAGCACTTTTTTGTAGAATGATTGTATGTTATGAGTTTGGATTGTTCATGTATTTGTCATCGGTAGTCGGAAAACTTATTTTTATCTCTATCATAAAGTAAATATATTTGAACTTAACTGTGTCTGAGAAATATAGTAATCGTTAGGTGTTCATCAAACTATTAAGATTATATTTCATTGTCTAACCAAAAATAATTGTAATTGTATGTAAATTTAGGTATGTATTTATTTTCAAGCACAGAAAGCATCTATGAGACGTGCGTTCTTTTCCTTAGATTGTACTACTTAATATAGGGCCAGGTAGTGATTAAAAACAATTTTTTAACGTATCAGTTTTAAATTTTTTTTTTAAGAAATAATGTAACAAGGTTACGTTTTAATTTAAACCTAAGTTAAATTGCTTTAGTTGTTCACCAATAGCTTTAATTGGGCCATGAATCCATCCTTAAAGGTTGCCTGCTACTGTTGCCGTTCCCAACATTTTCGTTAGTGATAGCGTATAATAGAATCATAATTATAATATGAGCTTAGAATCGTATTCCGTACCGAAGTTGTTTCATATACCAAATTAGAGTGGCTTTAAAAGGTTAGCTTTTAATAAGTGCGAGTACGACGGTTGTTTATAGTCGTCGTAGTGCTACTGATACAAACATAATATTATGTAGTGTGGATAATGGCATTGTGATAGAAAATGCTTCATGGGATGATGTCATTTTAGAAGTATGCATTTTATTGAGCAGAACGACAATTTATGAGGGGATGTATAAATTTAATTTAGTTTTAATTGAACGGGGTTCAATGTCGCTCTGTACGTTAAATTGTGACGATGAATGAAATGTATTATGTGTATCGGACGACGCGCTTACATGCGTAGAATGTAGAATTAAGTAGGAAGTCGGTGTTACGTGTTTACAATATGACCTATGAAGAATACAGCAAAGTACCAGTGTAGTAGTAAGTGTTATAAATAATAAATGTTACTCGTAAGTCATGTAAGTACTGAAACCGATCAATTAGCGCAAATTCTAGAGCTCAAGACTTGAACAGGTACTGGATGGTAATAATAGGCGTATGGTCAAGCGATAGTGAAAGTGTGAGGTTAAAACTATTCTCGACGTGGCTTCTGTCTTAGTTTGGTTTTCCATAATAGATATTCATATCTCCTTGAAAACAGAGAACTATCTACGTGTAGCATATTTTGATCAGTTTCTATTTGATAAACAGAACAGTGATCGTTATTGTCGCATTACGCAGCTTTGTATTTGTTACAACAAATACAACGCTGCGTATTCCTGTAGGAATAATGTGCATGTATCAAGTGTCTACTATTTATTTAAAAATGAAAGCTTGTCATTGAATGATATGTATATTGTATAATTTTGTATTTTGAGTATAAAACAATTTATTGAATTGAATATAATTATGTGTCATGAATTTGTATTTCAGAAATATATTAAATAATAGGTTATTCTCTATATAAAACTGTCCCTTACGTCTGTATTTTTAATAAAAATATCTACAGCAAATACGTTTACCGATCTCATGCGGGGTTATCCATGGTAATTGTACACAGTGTTTTTAATATTTTTTACTAGAAGTCGCCTGATCTGATTTTTTATTTAATGTTCCTGATTATCATTAATTATGTCCATTTTAGAATCAGGGATAGAACTGGGTTTTTCTTATTTAAATTAAACATTTATACTGAATAAATGTACGATTCTTTTGGTCGCATGACATAAGAAAGGTTGTATTCTTTATTAGACTGAATTCTGTAACATTAACATTTTTTATTACGTTGAAGGTAGGTATACGAAAGCACTTATTTTCGTTTCGAATGAGAATACTTTCTACGCACGCACACGCCTCAAATAATATTTATGGATACTTTATAATAACTACCGTTTCTTCGCGACATTTTTATTCACCTATATAGCAAATGATGTTTGAATTGTAACTTATAAAACGTAACTTGAGATGCGTGCCAGGGTTTCAACCTGGTCTAGGTTGTAGGAGTGGAGTGAGAGACAAACTGAAACCATTAGGTTATCATTGCTTCAGCTACAAAACAGTTATTAAGAAACAATGTGTTTTTTACAGCCATTGCCAAGAAATTGATTAGATTAATATAGTTAATAAATGTTTATTATTTACAAAAGTGTATTATTTAGAACGCGAACCTTTAAATTTTAAGAAATGAAATCTTCAAAACTGACAATATTCATGAAAGATTTTTGATGAATGCTTACTTATTTTATATGGTCAAATGTAATCTATTATAATGTATAATACACACACTCAATGAAGGTCATACATGTTCTAGTCATCGTTTCTTGGTTTTGTGCGCTCTTCAGGCTATAGTAGACCGGGAAAAATCCCTAAATTATAACCTCTTCAAAACTATGTAGATACCTATAATATTAATGAGTAACTAAATATTGAAATTATTGTTTCTAATGAGCATGAACACTTGCTTATAATGCTAGCACGCAATCTAGTGTGCAGTCTTTGACATTCCATTCTTCAAACAGTCACTCTCGGTTGCAGAAGAGTGCACTCGTGTAAATGTTCATACATGTATGTTAGTTTGGCTGATAATTGTCTACACGACAGAATTGAATAATGACGATATTTGATACCTCTGTACTCAAAGGAATTTTTGTAATTTATAGTAAGTACCTACCTATATTAATTTTAAAAGCTTATAATTAATTTTGCACAGCTGTTCCATAAAACCTATATAAAAATCAAAAAAATATTATTTACCTATAGCTTGCTTTAAAATTGTTTGTACTCGTATATCAATTTGGATTTCTGTACGTTTTTAGATGTACTTTAGTATAAGACTACCGCACTAATCGTATTTATCATACTTTGTCCTGTAGATATTGTAAATGCAATTAAAATAGAGAATCTCCTAATACCAGAGCTGGTTGAAATGGGCAATGGGAAAGAAATTATTTTGGATTGTCAATTCTCTAAAGTAAAAGGCAATGGATTAATAGTTCGATGGTACTTTAACAAAAATCAAGAACCAATTTACCAATGGAGTCCAAACACCACACCAGTAGTTAACGGAATTTTAAGCGGAAGATTGGCTCCGCCGTTTCATATTTCATGTGAGTTTTAATAAATTACATTGTTTTATAATCCTATAAATGCTATGTTTGTTACATAACTTTTTATGTGCCTGTGTTATATACAGATTGGTCGTTTAACATATCCTGCACAGCATGGAATTAGTCACTGATTGCTAATAATTTCTAAGTTATTGAAGAGGACGCGATGGACCGTCAAAGAAGTTGGAATCTGTTTTAAGAAAAACTTTAAGGCGCTGTAATCTACAGTTCCTACAGAGATATTTTAAATTACAATAATAACTCAAGATAATCAACATCCTGAATTTTTTTTTAGGTTGCAAACTGTTCAGGTCTCAAAATCAGACAGAAAAGTTAAAAAGAATCGTCAGCGTCAGATATTAGCTACTAAAATCTCCTCCATATATTATGATCTTGAAACTTGCATGATCTAAAGTTTTTAGAAAACACACTATCTGTATCAGACATAGTTTGTAGAGCTTGGGTCATATTTGACTATTTGTGTTATTTTAATACAATAATTACCTACTTTTAGCACCTTATCATGACGAGAATAGTGTTATTCGAATAGTACGTTTGGATCCAGAGTTGAGCGGCGCGTACAGCTGCAGCGTGGAGTGCAACGGGACGAGTGTTCGTCAGACGAAATCAATGCTTGTATACAGTGAGATATAAAAAATGTTACCTCCTTAATCGTTAATAGTAATGTTAATAATGGTTTACAAGAAATCCTGCAAGTGTCTAAATTATACTTTTTTACAATCCAAAAACAATATTTTTCCATTTATATAGTCACTGTATTTGAAATTTTATAAGCCATATTTTTTTATTTTAGGTCCTGAACAAGTATTGGATTTAAACGTGAAAGAAACAGGAAAACTAAGTGAAAACACGTATGAAGTTAAGTGTACTGCACAAGGACTTTTTCCTTTGCCTGATTTAATGCTAGAATTTAACAAGTAAGTAAACAATACAACTAAGGCTATTATTAAAATATGCAGAAACGTTTAGCTAGTGTAGTATAAATTATGTTAATTTCCAGCAAATTAATACCAAATCAATCGCAGCGGACGTGGCGCAGTGACGGTGACTGGCCGCTGTACGATGCAGAGAGTAGTGCGGTGGCCGCCCTCCAGCGTCGAGGAACTGTCACATGTCGCCTGCGGCTACCAGAAGCTGGCTACACGGCTATTAAGGAAAAGGTTATATACACTTGTGAGTGTCTTATTATCATTAAATGATCATTGTGTAGTATACAATTACAACCAACTGAACACTATTATCAGCAACATCCTAACGGTGCTAATATGTATTACAATTTATAAAATTATAGTTATTGCCTAATATTTCAAAGTTGTTTAACATAAAAATTGTAATAATATTTTGGGACGACTTCATGCACAGCCATCCATAGCGTATATAGGTAGTTTATTGTAAATTATTATGAAATTATTAGTGTTGTATTGAGTGACGTGTAACCTTATCCCAGATAGAGTACTAGCAGCTAAATTGAACGGAATAAGAACAAAATTTTATTTTTACTTGTAAAATTAAAGTAATATTTTCGTTTAAAATTTTCAGTGGGTCAGCGCAGAAATATGGCTTCGACGCTGGATGCCTCCGTCGTTTATATTGTTTTCGAGACTACTCTAACAATTATTATTATACAGTCACGCCTATTTTCTGTTTTGTGTTAATTTTAAATAGGTATCTAAATTGAACATAATGTTTATGTTAGTCTAATTATTAAGTAACGGTAATTATAATTGTAATAGTAGGTATTTGTTAGCATGCAGCAAACGCGAAAATAAACTTACCATTCTGTAAAATTTACCTTTTGTATAAATAAATGTCTTTGTCTTTCGTCTTTATATGCAGACATTCACGACGCATGCATCAAACTTTTTCATTACATATTCGTCTTTATTTGTTTGAATGAAAGGACAATTGATTTATTATAGAATTTAATATATATATTTGGGTGGTAGTATTTACACATTACTTATTTTGTAATATTAGTATCACGTATGTATAATTTCAAAGAGATAGGAATCATATATTTATGCATATTTTAAATTCTTTATATATATAACAACGAAAGAGAAGTCGCTAGCAACATCCATAAAGCCCCGATGGTTTCCGAAGCACCTGAAATAAAATAAAATCTATATGTTGGTACTTCACAAAACACTATAAGTAGGTACAGCGGTACATATATTGGTAAATTGTTAAAAGAGTAATACAATGAGCCAGACTTTTATATAATACCTACCCACTTAATTTTCCTTCAATATAATAAATCATGCACAAGTAAGTATGTATAATGTATAAGCATAAATGATGTAAAAGTATAAGTAAAGGTTTAGTTAGGAATTACGTTTAAATTTAGTATAGAATTTTGAAATATACTAAGATTATACATTATAAAATATTAAGCATTAGGTATTGTTTTGTACATGTAATTATACGCTCTGGAGTTGTGTCACTCACCGGAAATGTATATAATCGGACTGTTATCACGTGTGTATGTGTGTGTAGGTAATTTAATTAAAGTGAAAGTTCTTTTTTTATTTATTATTTTAAGTTTATATTATTTTATAGTTTCACATAACTACTTTAAGTTTTAAGTTTTAAATAAGTTTATTATATTATTTATGTTGCTGAAATATTAATTTACTAAAAAGTGAAAAGTGGGATTTCATAATAACACGTTACCTACACGTTATTTTATAAAATTACACATATTTCCGGTAAGCATGTCTATTTCGATTAAGAATAACAGCAGTAAACAATATATATTCTAGTTCTAGTACATTATATTAGTCTGTTAATTAATCTATCCAACTGCCATAACTACTTTTTAGTTCAACAATTGCATACACCTTTACGTGATTAAGAGTTTCAATTTACGTGATTAACATTTCGTAAGTAACACACATGGTGCTTCTAAACAGTTATTGTTTCATACAATTTTTCTCGAGGCAAATATTTTCCGCTAGATGTCCCCGCAGCGGGCGAACCGCGTGGAAATCAGTATGTCACAAAGTCCGTAAAAAATTTTTTTTTGCTTAAAAAATATCCTATATTACTTCTAATACTTATCTCCAAGAATATTTGTACAAAGTTTAATGATGATCGGTTAAGTAGTTTTCGCGTGAAAGCGTAACAAACTTACATTCACATTTATAATATTAATAGGGATTTCCAGATTGTAGCATGAATAGTAGATCTTTTTTCTTATAGTTAGGTACCCAGTTTTCATTTTTAGTTATTACACCTGCCTTCTCTTAATGTAAGTGGTACCTAATTCTAAGTATGATTCACGCAGGTAAATCAAAGTTTTTTTTAAATATGCATAGGTACATTCCTATTTTATGAAGAGTTCTGCCTACTTATTATATATTTTTCAAGGTTTTATGGAATATTTAAATATATTCGGTTACTCTGTAACTATGTATGTCACTAAGAAACTTATTTGATAATAAAGAAAATATATGTCATAATTATTTAATCATACTTGTTTTTATATTTAATTCTTAAAATCAATGGAATCGTGATGTCAAGTGCATGCACAAACACCGGCAGACCGATGACGAACCGATGGCAGCTTGACACGTAAAATCGGTCAAGACGTTCCATGTAGTCAAAATAGTAGCATATGAATCATATTTCAGATATATTTTTTGTTTCAAACTACCCGTTAAGCTGCTGTTTATTTCTCGCACTTATAACATGTAAGATTACCTATGAATTACACTTTGCAATTTCAAATTGTATCATTAATTTTTCAAAGTTTTCTCGTCGTATGTGAGAGAGTACTTGACATAAGTGAGGTTTAAGGTTTAAGACTTACAGTCGCTGGGCTGCGACACTGTGGCCGTAGCCGACGGCGGCTCGGGTGCCGCCGTGGCGTCAGCCGCCGCCTCCATCGGGGCAGCTGCGTCGCGCCACCGACAACCAACGCTCGTTAGTGTACACGCAACCACCGATACCGAATGTTTTTCAGACTCCAAGTAAACTCTTCATATAAACGCGTGCTCACATAGCTTCTTGCTAACGGTTAAAACATTTTTCAACTGATAGTATAAAAGGCATAAATTAAGAATCACATCTATCTATACTTAAATTGCGTCTAAGTACGATCGTCACGATTAACGTTCTTTTGTCTCTGTAGGAGGCGATTAGAAGTCCTTTTCCTCCCGTTTCCCCTCTTGTTCTTAATTTCTCGTTCAGAGAGAGGAGATAGTGCGGTGGCGACAGCGGCTACCAAACATCATACTCGTATGTAGGTATGAAACCGCGTTTTGCGTCAATGCTAAAGTGACTAGGGCGTGTGCGAAAGGAAATGTTCTTTTTGTTATATGCCTACAGCCTTTATTTGTTAAGAAAATCAAATTTAAGAGAGTCTGAAGAACATTCGTTGGTTGTTGCATCTACTAACCACTGAACACTAGAGTTATTACTAAATATTAAGTAGACCATTATTACCATTAGACAAACTGAGAAAAAAGATGGGCGGTGAACATTTGCACACAAACTAAGCTTAGCAAGTGTATTGTAGGTCTGCCACAAACCAGGCTCAATCCCAGGTGCCGTTAGTGATTCATGCTTATAACTATATATTGGTGCATATATATTTACATTAACTAATCTTTATATCAAACACTTGAAGGTGTGAAGCTTTTTTTATGTATCTCGAAGAGTATCACTATAGTAAAAGTGGACAATGAACAAGTTCATTTATTTATTTATTTATTAGCATAAATTGTGGTTTACAACGATCTTTTTCTTTATGGTACCGCGCACAATTTACCAT
>DWGJ01004942.1:0-10975 GCA_018246895.1 Aspitha aspitha aspitha
AACGTTCATTGTTTACATTCTGGTTGTCAATGTGAAACAAAAAGTCCAAAGAAATGTCAAAGAATTATTTTTTATTATGGTCGAATTTCGACCAGCAGGCGACCACTAGGTTAGCTTAATTCGGTGCACTGATCTATCTACACTAGTGTTGTAAAGCTGAAGAGTTTGTTCGGTTGAACGCGCTAATCTCAGGAACTACCGGTTCGAATTGAAAAGTTATCTACGTGTTGAATAGTCCATTTATTGAGGAAGGCTTTAAGCTATAACATCACGCTATAACTAATAGGAGTGGAGCAGCAATGATAAACATGCAGCGAATGTGCAGGCCTCGAGCGGGCCCGGAATGACTGTACTAATACTTTGATTTGAAGAAAACAAGCGTGCGCCGTTTCTGATATATGTAGTCAGATTTATAGTTAAGTAGAGCTCCTTATTTACTGGACTCTTGAACTTGAAACCCTTTCTATATCCTATCGCTGGGCACGGATCCCAGCTCTAAATGTGAAGACTGGAGCATACTGCTCCACGCGAATCCAATGCGATTTATGCGACTTCGATAGCGCAAAAATGAATAAAATACTAGATAGATAAGCAAAATATGAGAATCGTGTTAATATAACCCCTTTAATAGGCTATAATATACCTTATTAAAAATGCACCTTCCTTTAATAAGCTATACTATATCTCATTATAAAAATATAAATATACGAGAACATTACATTGTGTTCTTGATATGTTCTCAACGAGTAGAATATTACATTTATTATACGAGGGAAACCGCCAACGAGTATTACAATGATCTCAAATTATAGCTTTTCAAGTAATAATTTATCTTTTAGTTGTGAATATCCAAAGTTTTCCAAATTATCTTGCTCATTATATATTGTTGTAACAATTTTAGCTTTAAGTTACCAGTTTCAGTGCCATATGCAACTTTTTTTTTAAGTTAAATCTGTCCAGATCGACTATTTAATTCTAAGATTGTTTATAAGTTAATATAATATATTATCTGTTAGTAACGTCAAACGCTACATTCAAACACACGCGGTTATTTTGTTCTTTTTGTAAATTAATTGCCAATGACCCATATACGTTGAGCCAATGACAATCATTCGTGCTTAGGAATATTCGATATTTTAAAAAAATGTGTATGACGCCAGTTTTAATGTTTCATTTAAAAACTAATGCGCGTAGGTATAACGTGTCTTCTTTTGGTTGGGAGGGGCTGAAAGCGGAGGCCTGAGGACTTTGTGAGGTGGCTTTGGTGGAGGCCTATTTCCGATAGTGGAGGCTCTAATTATGACGATAATGTTGTACACGTGGAACGATATAATATTTCTAAATGATAAGTGTAGATTGTATTTATGTTAGTTGTTGCGACGTTTATGTGTAAATGTGTACACATTTTTTACTTTGAACTGACCCGTTGGTCAAATTGTTATTTAACCCTGAATCGGGGTTTGAGTTCGATTCCCACTTAGGGATAATATTTGTTTAATGAACATGAGTATTAGCTTTGTTTGGGTGTCAAATTATCTATATGCATGAAAAGATAAATCATTACTTATATGATATATCTATATATAGGTACCTACATCGGAAGTAATAAAATGTGGTTTTTTTTAAATTATTAAATGTTCGTATTTCTTGTATGTCAAACTGCGCGGCCAAACGCTAGTCTGCCACGTCATAAAAATGCCTTCATAAATCGCCACCAATAACACAATTTTCTGGAGTTCTATAAAGCTCTTTGAATTCGAAATTCAAAAATTCAAATCACGCTTCTAAAAGCTTAGATTGAAACGAAAAATAGAAGTTACTTTCTCCTTTCATTTTTACAACGTAATATATTTCGTTCGTATCTGTTTACGGTGAATCAACATCCGAGTCGAGATTCCTGATATGAGACCATCTCGCAGCCAGAGCAGGCCAGAGCAGACTGTTACGCACTACTTATCGAATGCAATACGCGTTGCAGCGAATTATGCAATATTCTTATTAGATTAAACCGGTTTCGACACTTCCTGCCTCGAACCGACCTCGATTTGAGATTGAATTGATGCTTTAGAACTTAAATTGTTGCTAACGTCATTGTGTTAAGAATAATTGAATCGCGAATTGGTGTTGACGCGTAAATGTGTAATATTTTGATGGAATTTCAGAGTGCCCGTCTTTTGGTGGTAAGAGCGTTCGAGTCGAATAAATATATAATAGTATTGAAATAAATATCGTTATAAACGTTTTATTTCTAAAATAACGGTGTATATTCCAATATAGCTCTTATTACGACTACCTCTTGAAGCAAAGAAACTAAAATTGAAAGCTGGTTGCGATTTTTTCTTGTTAATATCTAAAAGAAGTGTTAAATGTGTTAAAACTAGACGTAGTCACCGTAAACGAAGCCGTGAGAAGAGAAAATGATGAAATTAAAAGCTATTCGCAGTGCCAAATACATACTATTTTTATTATACAATTCTTTAAAGTTAAAATCTATTATTTTCAAATTCTTTTCAAGACGGTTCTTTTGATTTCTGAAAAATTAAAATATAAGTAATTATATAAAACTCGCTAGAAAACAAAGTTAACTACATAACAACGAATTTATTTTATTTACATTTTAGGGATTGTCATAATTAATTCTGTAATATTTTTTCATTAGTGCATTCATTATATATGTATGTATTATTGTATTATATAGACACGACTGAATAGTACAAGGGGGTATACGTCTTTATAATATGCCATATCACATTGGACATTATCAAAAGTTCGGGAAAGTGTATCAGTAGATCTGTACTTGTACTTACAATTACAACTAATGTAATATTTAACAGGTATTTGAATTTCAAATACTTAACATTACATAGATGATTATTTATTCTGTATTTTTTTCAAGTAAGTAGATAATAAGATCTTTGCCTTATAATAAAAACGTAGCGCGTCTATGGCTTTACGCGGGAAAAAGAATTTGACAGGTTCTGTAATATGCCTGCTTACATAACGAATATAGGAATACAATCGCAACTCGTGAATACGAAATAGAACTATAAACAATGCATTTAGGATATCGGATTGTTGCATAAGACTAAACATTTTTGGTTTGTGCAACCGATGCCGTTATATTGAGCAGTTACCGTTGCACAATTCGGCGACACGACAGGACGATAAAGGTTATTGTGACATGTCAAAAAAACAATGTTAAACAAGTAGATGAAAATGACATTTGTATAACAGCTGTGCAAATATTTGTCTATTGTTTCTTGTTAGAGAGTTTGAAATCGAAACGCGCCAAATGTTTTGGTATTTTTAATCTGTGTAAGTCAATAATGTCAGTTTGCACTTAGTTCAAAACTTAGTAGTTTACGGTTAATAATCTATATCTGCATTGTGCACACTTTATGTACAAAAAAATCTTAGTTGCTAACCTTATTTATAAGCTTTTCCGAGTACATTGAACGGTCCGTCTTTGCTAGTTTCTTTTTTATGATTTGCAAAGCTCGTTCTACTATAGACAATTTACAGAGCTAAGCGAGTATAGTTTTAAAAAATAACTGTCATTTATTTCATAATTTATCTATGGATGTATATCTACAATTATAGAATGATAACTGAATATGATAATAAGTGTTTAGATGATGTGATCGTGTAGTATTTTGTAATCTCAAGTAGATAGTCAAATATGGGAACACTGCTCATATTTGAGTTTAATATTTAATGTCATAATATTAATTGATATTGATTTAGCGGTTCTTAGCCTACGGTTCGCGAGTTCTAAATCTAGGCCAACAACGTACCATAATGGTTGTATTGAAAGTAAATAGCAAATTATTATCCGTCTATGATTGATACATGTTAATATATGCATGACTTTAAGCAAAGCCGTCTACCGCAAGTATGTTCAAAGTTAATATGAGTGAAAATAGATTTTGATATATCTAAACTGGCTTAATAGTGTATTGTGTATGAGTTTTTATTTTAAACGTAAAGGTCCCCGGTGCGAACTTAAATTGCCTAGTGTTCCCCGGTCACAGCAAGGTTAAGAACCGCTGATCTAATCTAACAATTGCCAACATCTATTTTCAAATCTGCCATTTTATTATGCAATAAGTTGATTTTTTTTTCTTTCGAAACGCAATGTTTTCTATTTATTAAATAATTACTTTAATATATGTGATAAATGTTGATTATGTTAAGATTAATTTATTATGAAATTTTGGTGTTAACTGTACTCAATTGTAGAGCATATTCTGTGTACTCGACCAATACATTCCGCATCTTTCTATTTTTACTATACTGTAATGTATCTTGATCTCAATAGATGTAGCTATTTATTTAGTTAGTTAGCCACATCTCGGTTTTAAATAAAAAATAACATAAGGTTTACTTTATAATACATTGTATTTGTATTCATAAATGTGTGATATGAGGCTTTATACTTACTGATTGATATTTTATTCAAGCTTCACTATATAGGTACATGAAAACATAAAGAATTGATAGTAAATTGATTGTGTAACTTATGGTATGTTTTAAAATTATCCTAGCACGCTATCGCCTGTATTCATACAATACGGATAAGTTTGAACAAGATCCCATAACATAAGCGAGACAGACCCATAGGACGCTATAACGCCATTAGATTTTACTCCAAATATCTTTACTTGCAGCATTGTGGCGTTATCTCAATCGGTGTTGCCTGGATAAAATATCAAAACACCAACAGCCTTATGAAAATTTATAGCGACGAATTACTACTAATTAGATTGAACTTCGTAATCGTCTAGGTGTCTCTAGAATAGTGTTATGCGGTAAGATCATGTACATATTTATATTGTAGTAGTACTTTGTAACTAGGCCAAGCCAAACTGAATTGAACTAAGTGTTACATAGATTCGTGGTAGCTGTAACGGCAGATAAAAGGAATATATATACTTAAAATGGACATATATTGCTCAATAACAACATTGGTTATTGATTTTTCATAAGAAGACTACGGCTTGATTTAAATGCAATCTATTATTTCCTCAGGCAAAAGTTATTCACATTCGAAATTTTATCAAAACCGGTTCAGCGGAAGACACAGACGTAACAGACAGATGGAAGTTCATTCCTATTTATAACTTATTATTATGCATGAATCGAGCGATAAACGGCCTAAAGTTCATTACCCCTTATCTGAATATAAATAGATTGTGATTATTCAATATAAAACTTAAATTAATATTTATTTTGTGTCTATATGAAAGCTATTTTGATTTTCTTGTTTATGAGAATATTGAACGAATTGGAATTATTATCTTGTGTCATTATTTAAAAAAAAATGCTTTTCGCGCCGCTTCGATATGTCAAACTTTTGTCAATGTCAACAATTAAAAAGTTCAACGTATCTATGGTTTTATGTTGAGTAATTGTTTATCTGCCGTTACGTAGTTTGATGTGTATTTATTTCAATTGATTATTATGATAATTGGATAGATTAGACAATGGTTGTTATAATAACTAATGTATCAATATATCGTGTCTACTATACATTGTACATTTATGACGAAAACATGTCGTACCGTTTGTTTCATTTGTGCTAATGAGCATTAAAGTTCTTCCAAATGAAAGTGGCTTGTATCTATTTCCTACATTTTTCATTTTTTATTAATAACGTTGCATATAAAATGACATAGGGCATTAGCTTGTAGAGCTTTCGATTAAAGCATAGATAATAAAAAAGGTTTTTTTTTTTAAAAGCAAAGAGACGGCACACGACACAGTTAGTGGCCAGTACAACAAAGCTAACAACGAGTGATTACTTAAAAGACATTGAAGTATTAACTACAGTTGCAAAACACTGCACAGTACATTGAAATGGAGCAGAGTTCGGCGGCATCACAACTCATTAGTGACGGCTTCAGTTTCAACATGCTGACCTTTGTGTGCTAGCATCGAATTTTACGAGTACTTTAGCCTTTTCTTCTTTAACTATTCATACCATGTGTAAGTTATAATGATAATACCAGACGACAATTTCCATTAAAACGATTCTGTTATGCTCTGTGCCCAGCGGCTGATCAAGAGTTCTGACCGCCCTAGGCTAATGTGTTACGGTCGGCAATAGTTCTATATTACTTACTTTTGTCTTTGTTTCAGTGTTTTTTCTCGGTTTAGTTGAAACATGTAGGGTATATGTAATTAAACTAGATTTATAGTGCTTGTGAAGATACGATTTCATCGCGCCCCCCCGATCCTCGCGCCCTAGGTTGCAGCCTAATTAGTCTAAGGGTTAATCAGGCTCTGTATTCATAACATGTTTAAGTTACAATGATAGTACAAGACGACAATTTTCTTTAAAACGATCCTGTTATGCTCTGTGCCAGCGCAGTTAGCCTGACACGATGTGACGATAATAGAATAAAGCGTCTATTAACTCTGCGGCCTGTGTAAAACAACTGTGCAAGAACTAGGACAGAGTACAATCAGCTATTTACTTCACGAGGAACGGTCTCAACGAGAGCGAGCGCTGTGAACCGCGCTGAATGGCCGCGATAACATCGCCATTGTACGCGCTATCTCATCGGTTTCGAGGGAGTTACGTGCGTTCTGTTCGCTAGAACCACGTAACTACGATAACAGCATCGCAGAAGGGCCTAGAGTTTACGTTTTAAGCATAAGCACTAAGTAACCGCTGCGCTGTGGACAACTGCAACGAGGTAGAACATGACGAACATTAGCGACAGTTATCTTAGTATTGCCGTTAATAGCACTCATTAATTGGCATAATAACTGAATGTGGTTTGTTAGTAACATTACGCTGGTTAGGACGCGATAATAGGGGTGCAATCCTGCAAACTATACTAACAAATAGCTGAAGAGTTTGGTTGAACGCGTCAATCTCAGGAGCTGCTGGTTCCAATAGAAAAAATATTTTTGTGTTGAATAGTCCATTTATTAAGGAACGCTATATAACACACTATAACTTATAGGAGCGGAGCAGCAACGACAAAGCGTTCCTTTGTTATTTCGTTTTCCAAGTATTTTTTTATAATAATCAATGCGTGCGGTTCCTAGTTTTTTAATATATTGTTCTCTAATGAGCTGGTGAAACCGCGGGGCACAGCTAGTTAGTAACACAGCATCTCGACTATCCTTACATACTATTCTGTGATATAACGAGAATGATTTTGCTGAGTACATCCCACGTTTAGCTGCTATTTGTACTTTGTGATCTGTGACATAACTCGTGAGACGTCGTTCGGAAAGCGGCTGATGGGAATTGATTCTGTTTAGCGGCAATTACTCAATTAGCATGCACACCGCAGCAGTTGACTTACGTTCACTTACGAACGATTTAATCGTGCGTTCGCCGGCAATCCGTAAGCGAAACACGATTTGCCTAAACGGAGTGTTAATCGCTAGAACTTACCGAACCATAGAGAAAGTGGGCAGAGACATGTCATCGGTGTGTTGGATTGGTAAATAGGATGAGCGTTGTAATATATAAGCTGTGGTCCGCGGTTTTACCCGCTTAAATCCCGTTTGAACGAGATAGAAAATAGCCTGTATGTTCCAGTCAACGTCCCATTAAAATCGCTTCAGCCGATCTGAGATTAGCTGGGACGAACAGACAGACAAAATTTAATTTGACAGGAATAGTAAGTATGTATATAAAAACTCCTAAAGTAGTAAATATTCGGATAGCGTTTAAAAAGCATGGTTACTTTCATCATTATACATGAAAAAATTGAAATAAAATTCAACTGACTAAGCAATGGCTGATTATCGCGGACGTCACGTACGCAGGTATGTAGGTGAGAAAAATTATGTGGTTTTTAGCGGTTGTTTTTCACAATGCACTTCCATCTTGCAAGTCTAGAAATAATAGTTGATAATATTGCTAAACAAGAGAATGGGGTATGTTGAAAGGAGTATTCAGTTGCAGCCACCGAAGCCGCATTGACCAACGGTGTGATAGTGTTTCGTTACATCAGTAGGCTGTATAATCTCTATTTAGTGTGTTGGCCATCGGAACTGGCGGGAAACATGATCACGACGGCAAAATATACAGATTACTAATAAATGTAAATACAGATTATAAATCAAAAGACAAGCAATTCTGTTTGCAAATTTAAAAAAATACAGATTGCATATAATAAACATAAATAAATCTTAAGATACGAACCTCAATTTGCAAATATTGTGTAAACTAAAATTATTTGGCAATAACAAAAAAATAACACATAATTTGAAATAACATGTTTATTTTCGATTTTGCATTCATCTGTCAATATTTTATTACACATCGTAAAATGATGACATAACAAATTAATTTAACAAAATTGAATAGCTTTCAAGATACGAATTAAGGAACATTATTTAAGCAAACTATTCAACATCAGGCGATTTTAAATGACACATAACAGGCTATTCTCTCCTGTTGACAAAAAGAATTTCATTTTGAATTATTAGGTTAGGTTAGGTGTTGTGAGAAAGAGACAAAAAAAGGGTGTTGTGATGTGAAAGACTGGAATAAGACCGAAATAAATCGCTAACGCCGCTAATATCCGTAAGTGCAGCGCTGCAATCCTTTTTAATGTGACAGACCATTAGGAGATATTTTATTGCGCAGTCCGCTGCAATCGCTATAAATTCGCTAATCCCTAATTGGTCGGCGAGCGTCCGAATTACGACACACGACACGACCATCATTCGAACCACAGACGACGAATCGAGGAGAAATGCACTCTGCAATTGTCTGTAATTCTCACTCTGGCAAGTACAGTGCAGCAAATAAAAACAATAAAAGCCTCTTAGCACTATACGAAGGTACTAGTCATTAGATTACTAATTTTATTTAAAGAGTATGATTAGATGTCGAGCGATATTCATGCGAAATTCAATTTAAACTAACGGTTCCTAATTTTCAGCACGATACTTCTAAAAAACTTTCAATACAAAACTGTAGATCGGGTGTTTTGAAAATCACTCTACGATTATAACAAATACGTATTTAGACGGAGCATCAGTAATAGTAAGGTAACTAGTCGAGTTATTTCATTACATGATCTGGTAACATTGTACAGTAAAGACAGGTGTTGCCATATTTGAAGTTTCATGTCTATTCAATATTCACTCTACAATTCCACTTCTCGAGTTCAAAGGAACGTTTTTAATCGTGCTCCGTTTAACGTGCACATTGCCATATTCGGTGAGTTTAAGATTGAACCTTAGCATTATCGATTTAATATCGATTTTGGTTTCGGATTTCGGAACACTCCTACACCTACTTGCCTCACAGATGTACCAAGATAATGTTAATTATTTTATGTGCGTGAAACGTTTAGAGAGTGATCCTCGCTTAACCTCAATACCTAAAGCCTCTCTAAGTTACATTATACTAAGATTGGTACTTGGATTTAGAATCGTAACTGCCAACTAGTCAATTAGTTATAATTACCGTTATGCGATTTAAAAAAAAACTGTAAAACTAGCAACACCGGGTGTGGTCAGTACATGGATGGGTGACCGCTAATGATAAGTTTTAAATAAATAAATAAATAACTGTTGACAATTCCACACACGGCTGTATGATCCCAAATTAGGCAATTTAATGCCTGTGTTACGGTGACCGGACAGCTGATACACATACATATATACATACGATATAGTACTTATATTCATATTTTTATTACGACCAGACACAGAACAAACAAATGTGCTGCACACACAAATGTTTGTTCCGGGCGGGAATCGAACCCACGACCTCCGGTCTCTAACCACGGGACCACGAGGCCAGTCGGGGACTTTTTATAAGCATTTCCCATTCTTCGGATTACATGTAAGCAGTCTGATGTAGTATTTCGGAAATGTTAATGTATGGCATTCAAATAATTGCATTTATATATAGGTATTTTTTTTAGTATCTAAAATAACTTGAATTTCAATTGGAGGCGTTATTCTCGAGCGCAGCGATGGTCGTTTCGTCAGTGTCACGACTTCGGAAATCACATGAAGAAACATCACGGTCACCAGAACAAAGGTGCCGCTTTGGAAATGTTGGCGCATGTTTTTCCCGCTTTTTTTGTTAATGACTTTGCCCTTTCTAATCTCTCGGCGTCGATGTAAAGTCTTCTCCAAGGCCGAACGTATCATTATCGCTGAAGTCTACATACAGGGTGAGGGAATGCGTTATACCAACGTTTGGTAAGCTTTATTAAAAATCCATTAAGCTGTTGAACTTTCGCAATCACATAACTTCAGGTCTTTATTATCTATGGCCCTGCAAATACCAGATTGCATATAGGTCCTTCTAACTTTTAACCGTTTAAAAAAAACATTCCCAAAGAATAAAATTCGAGATAAGAAATGCTTATTAAAAATAAAGCCACTCTTGAGGCCTTATATATACATAACAAGCATGGCAGACACGGTCTTAGCTTCTCATTTAAAGATGAAACCTGCAATTTTTATTATCTTATCAATGTTCGGCTATCAACGATTTAAAGTAAAAGGTTAAATACGTTAACATTGATTATCGGTAAATAATACGAACAACATGTATAAGAAAATAAAAACAATGGCGCACTATTTGCAACAGCGCTCACTGAAAAACTATTGAGCGCGACCTCTAGATGTCACTCTGTACAACTGTCTGACCGGCGAAACTTTTCTTTGTTAATTTCTGTTTAAGCACAGACAAAAAAACAACACTGTTTGAATAGGCAGTGTACCTAAAAACCGTTTCCAATCTGTACTATACAGCCGTGATGGAATAAAAAAATATCGCATATTGAAACTTATTCGAAATTCAAAATTGAAGTTTTAACTTTTTAATTATAGCGCTATTATTTTTTAATACGAGTAATAGGCAAAATTAAATGCATTGACTATTTTTTGTCTGACACAATGTCATCTTTTTCGCAAAACACATTAATACAGTAGCACTAGCACGAACGCACTTTACATTTACATTAGATACATTTACATTAGG